>JAAAKG020136198.1:0-13279 GCA_010014905.2 Druon quercuslanigerum
GTGGGGTGCTCTGGCCAATCACAGGCATCGTAGAGAGTATACATAAGAACAACATAACCTGATACCTCAGTTTCAGGGCAGCCCTGAAGAAGTGAACTGCAATGTTCATGAAACGTCGGCAAAATTCGTAGTTTTGTACATGATTGAAACCCGAAATATCTCTTTTATCATTTTATTAAAAAAATTGTCTCTTAATAAAAATCAAATGATGGAAAAATACAAAAAAAATCGACATAGTGACAAGTGAATACAAAGCTATCAACAGCCATTGATTTCTGAATGAATAGCTCTGGATAGAACTTCACCTCTTCATTTTTAGGGCTCTTCGGGATATTGCCATTTTTCGAATAACTGCGAGGGTGACTGTCCCGCCTGCTTCGGATTTTTTTGTTCGAGTTCTTTCTGTCGATAAAAAAAAACTCGAGCATTTTCGCGTTATTAAAAGCAATTGGCAAAATCTTACCAAAAATCTGGAATAGAATATCCTTATTCGACGATATTTAATCCCAATGTTACCTACTTATAATTTAAACTTTCATTCCAGAATAAATTAAATACCTTCCTATACCTACATCTAAAAAATTTTTAAAATCAAGCATTCCAACACATTCACGCCACGTTTCTCACACATACCACGCAGGTGTAAAAATCCTAAACTAGGGATGACGTACCCGCACTTTTCTCAGAACCTTGAAGACCTGAAACCGTACACCATTTAAAATTTTTGTAAAATAATTATTTGTTTAAAATCTTATTATTAAACATAAAATATAATTAACCATACTAAATCGAGAAATTACATTTCTCCTGGCCATTCTAAATAGGTATTTAAATAACCATACACCCTGGAGACTAATAATGTCTATAAAAAATAAATGTCTGTTTCTAATTTTATTTTCATTTTAGATACAATAGTCACGCCGAATTTGAAAACAGCTCATCCACAAATTACGCAAGACATACTTAAAATAGTTGAGTTTTCTTCTAAAAAATATCAATTTTAAACCAAAAATGGAAGAATATAATTTTTAGTTTTAAAAAAATAATTAATTTTCAAACAAGAAACAATGAATTTTCAACTAAATAAATAAATTTTCAACTAAAAAAGATACAATTTCAAGAAAAAATTAAGCAGTTACTTTTTCAGCATAAAAAATTAATTTTCAACTGAAACAAAAACAAATTTTCAACAAAATAGTTTAATTTTCAAGCAAAGAAATGAATTTCTAACTAAAATTATACATTTTTAACTAAACGAATAAATTGTCAACAAAATGGTTAAATTTTCAACTAAGCAGAAGATGTTTCAACCAAGATTATTACATTTCTAACAAAAAATGTCAAATTTCCACAAAAAAGGGAATAGTGCAATATTAAGTTAAAGAGATTAATTTTTAACTAGAGATCTTTAACTGAGAAAAATAAATGTTTAAAGAAATAGTTTTTCAACTAAGAAGATTAAATTTCTACCAAAAATATGTATTTTCGACAAAAAATGGAATACCATGAATTAGTCACCAAGAAGATTAATATTCTAACACAAAAGATGAATTTACAACTAAAAAAGATAATTAAAAAAATTGAATAGTTACTTTTTCTGCATAAAAAATTAAGTTTCAACCAAAGAAATTTGTTTTTAACTAAAGCGATGAATTTTTAGCGAAAAAGTTGAATTTTCTTCCAAAATAGACAAATTTTCAACAACAAAAGTACATTATTTTTCAGCTAAATAAAATACATTTTTAACGAAATACTTGAATCTCCAACCAAAATTATGAAATTTCTAACAAAAAGATCAATTCTCTACAAAAAAATGTAATAGTTCAATTTCCAGTTATTTAAATAAAATTTTAACGAAAATGTTGAATGCTTAATCAAAAAAAAATTTGTTTTCAACAAAAAGTTAAATTTTAAATTAACCAGATTAATTTTCAACCAAGAATATCAAATTTCTACTAAAAAGATACATTTTTTACAAAAAATGGAATAGTTAAACTTTTAGTTTAAAAAAAAATAAATAATTTTTAGCCAAACAAGTGAAATTTCAACCGAAAAAAAATGAATTTTTCATTTTTTTTCGACCACAAAAGATGCACTTTCAACAAAATAGTTAAATCTTGAATATGTAAAAGGGTCTCAACTAAAATGACGATTCGACCAAAAAATACGAATTTTCAGCCAAATAGTTGAATCCTCAACCAAAACCAAATCTTTAAAAGAAAAGAAAATTAAGATTGAAGATAATATAGGAAATAAATTTATCCTTGGAGAATCGAGTAAAGCCAGAACCTGAGCTAAGAACTTTAAATGGTAAATATCCACTTGTTAGTTAAAACTATAATTTTAATTAAATTCTGTTTTAATTAAAGTTTATAGTTTTAAATAATAGTCA
This sequence comes from Druon quercuslanigerum, assembly GCA_010014905.2. Classification (NCBI taxonomy): domain Eukaryota; kingdom Metazoa; phylum Arthropoda; class Insecta; order Hymenoptera; family Cynipidae; genus Druon; species Druon quercuslanigerum. The sequence goes on from JAAAKG020136198.1 coordinate 2,393, forward strand.
CTATGCGATTGTAAAAAGTAAAATACAACCCTTCTCCCTGAGGATTTGATTTATTAATCATTCGACATGATTGGAGAAGGGAGGGATTCAAAAATGGACTCACCATCGCGGTTCTCCCACATTGTAACGGTAGAAGCTAAAAATAATATATTAAAATTATTATAAATTTAAATTGTATTAAATTACTTTAGTAGGAGTCAAAAATATTTACTTTCATCCAGCTTCGAAGATGAGTCCGTAGTAGGTAGATCCAAATCCCAAAAAGAAAACTCCTCACAATTGGACGGTTTGATAAAATACTTGAATCTATAAAATCAAAACAAAATTTATAATTCAACCAAATTCTACTTTTAATATTGTTAAAATAAATTATTCTAAATAAATCAGAAGATACGTTTATAATTTTTAATTTTCCCTGGTCTAATTTAAATTTTTAAAATTTAATTAATTTAAAGACCAGTATTTTAATCTTGTAATATTTTTAACATGGAATCTTTTATAAACAAAATAAAATACTTTTAGATGGACATTTAAAAATTGTAATTCATTTATTTCAAGCATAAAATATTTATTTTCTGCAATAAAAAATTAACTTTCAATACAATTGGACAAATTTTCAACAAAATATTTAAATTTTCGACCAAAAAATATGACTTTTTGATAAAATAGTCAAATTTTCAACGAAATTGTTTTATTTTTAATAACATTATGGAATGTTCCAGATAAAAAATCGATTTTTTTAACAGTTGACTTTTAAACCCGAAAATTTTCAACGGCAAGAAAATTAGTTTTTAACTAAACAGATGCATTAATAATTAAAAAGTTGAACTTGATAGTGACGAATTTTGAAAAAAATAATTGAACTTTTAAACAATTAGTTGAATTTTAAACCTGATATTTGCACTTTTAACAAATAAGTTGTATGTTCAAATTGCGAAGATTAATTTTCAACCAAACAGCCCAATTTTAAACAAAAAAGATTAAACTTCAACCAAAAACAAATGCATTTTTAACTAAATAGCTCAATTTTCAGGTCTAAAGACGAATTTTTTAGCAGATATTTGAATTTTCATCACGAAAATTTGAATATTTCAAATCGAAAAATATTATAGTTGATGTTGCAACTAAGAAAAAAAAATTTGATAAATTTTTGCCAAGAGTTCAGTTAGCAACAAAACAGATAAAATTCTAATCAAATATTTAATTTTTTTACCTACGAAGATTAATTTAAAAAATTATAATTTTTTCATTTATAACAAAATAAAATTCCTACCAAAATAGGTGAAGTTTACAATTAAAAAGACGAATTTTCAATCAAACAGATTAATTTTCTACCAAAAAGGACTATTTTTCAACAAAATAAATGAATTTTGAAATAAATATTTAAGTTTTAAAATAAAACGAATGCAAAATAATTTTCAGCAAAAAATTTAATTTACAACGAGATGAATTTTTCAACCAAAAAGAAGAATTTTCAACAAATAAAGATATGTGAATCAAGAAAGAAAAAAGTAAATTTAATTTTTTTGTACTATCAAGCTAAATCACAAATTTTCTGTAAAGCAATAGAATTTTTGATCTGTAAATATGAATGTGAGGAAAACAACTACTTTTCAACTAAAAAATATTTTATTTTAAATCAGAAACAGTTGAATTGCACCAAAATTATGATTTAAAAAAAATAGTTGTATTTTCAAATAAGAAAGATTTTACTGGAATTTCGGTGCCCAAAATATAAACTTTAAACAAAAAGTTAATTTTCTACCAAAATAGTTTAATTTTTAACCCGAAAAAGCTCATTTTTAACAATAGTTGAATTTTTAACAAAAGGACTTCTTCAAAAATGTGTTCACTTTTCAACCAAATAACCAAATATTTTACAAAAAATATAATCGTAAGGAAAAAGAAACCGAAAAAATAGAAATAGACAAAGCAAATAAATTATTAACAAAAATATTATATCTGGGTGACCACATAAATTCGTTTTCAAAATTCTCTTATTGTTCTTAGCATAGAATCTTTTGTAAATAGAATAAAACAATTTCAAATTAAAGTAGAAAAACATATTTATTATTTTTGATAGTTAATTGTAGATCTTATAGAAATTCTCTTTTGCCAGAATATTAAAAAAAAACAATTTAGCTAATGAAATTTAGTAAATTGAAATAAAATAAAATGTCCCTTTTCGAACCTTGAATTTGATACAAATATTTTCCATTCACGTTTATCTGAAAATCAGAAACAGAAAAATTAGTAATATAAATGTGAATTAAATCTAGAAAAATGATACCTAAATCATGTAAAAAAAATAAAAATGCCTTTACAGATGATTCTGAGCAGTCTTGAGTCAGTTAGTTTTTTGAGTAAATAGGTACAGTTACGTTACTTGGAGAAAAAAGTACTAGTTACAGTTACATTACATTATTAATTTTTATTTATAATTATTAGTTAGTAGATGAAGTAACTTCAAGCTACCCAAAAAATACCTAAAATATTTTTATACTAACGGCAAAAACAAGTTACTTTTTAAAATAGTAACAAAGTTACCCTAAACGTTGCAAATAATGTAACTTTTTAGTAACTTAGTTACTTGTAATATGAATTCGCTAAACTTAAAGATATTAAAGTTTTGAAGAAGGCTTAGCGTAACTATTTAGGGATAAAATACAACTTAAAGTAAAAAATAACTAAACTGCAATTATCTGTAAAACTAACAGCCATTATGTTATAAAATCAGTTCCAAAAAATTAATTAAAAGCTTGTTTTATTTTCACTTACCACTTTTTATAAGTTGAAAATAAAAATTCATGTTCTTAGAAGACACATAAGGCCTAAAAAATATTTCGTCAAAAAGTCCGATGTAACGGTTTCCCGCCCGAAAATGACAACAATGAAGAATCATGTCTAACCCTCAAATTCGCGGAAAAACATACAATATCCGACTAATGAAAGCTATAAAAATGATAACACTCCCGATTGTTTTCCTTTGAAAGCAAAGTTTGACCTTTTTTCAGACAAAATCTCACAATAAAATGACAATTTTAATCCTATCGATGCCGCCACAGTATTTTCCACGCCATTGCGAATTTGGACCGACTAATCTCCAGAAATAAACTGTGTTTTTGAGAAATTATACTCGAAGTTTAATGAGCACTCATTCTAGATACAAATCAAACCGTATTTAAACGAGATGAATTACAAAATATTCCTTTTTCAAGTTAAAATTTCGGAGCCCGATTCAACGATTTCAGTTGGAAGAAGAACCAACACACACTAACTGCTATTGGCAGAAATGCAACCTGACAAGCTAAAAATCTGAATTCAAACGCGAATTTGCAGAATTTTCAAATCGTGATTTTAAAAGAAATGTTGACACGTTTTTACTTAAAACTTAAAAATTAGACCATTTGGAGGATTGATATTACTTAATTTCTATTGAAAAGTCATTAATCGGCAAGAAAATTAAAATAATTTGAAAAAATGAAAGTAGGACTTTACTGCGCATGTGCCGCGAGGGTTTCTGGGTATCGGCGGTAAAATTCAAACGATATAACTGTAAAAATTCGATTTTTGGTGATCGATCCCTCCCAATTTGTTTATTTTCCGGAAAAATAAATTCCGTTTTTTTTATTCAAATCGCTTTTGAAAAGAAGTACTTTGTTATCAATTTCTTGTAAACCCAATGGTTTAAAGTATTTTCTAACTATTTTTGAATTGTTTAAACAATTACTATTTCTTTAAACAATCTTTGTTTCGCCTTTAAATCTTGAAACGTTATTATTTTTCAAATTACATGATCCAGTCGATGAATTTTAAGAATAATATTGTTAACTTAACATATTTGGTAATTATTAAAGCATTTTCATTTGTTTGAACAATTTTTTCCTCTTAATCGTAAAATGTTATTTTATTCTGAAATTAATAACACAATTAAAGAATGTTGAAAGTAATATATTTTTTTAACGATATTTGGCAATGATTTAATTATAATTTAATTTAATTTAATTTTAATTTAATTTTCACTTGCGTAAACATCTTTTTCCACCCTTAAATCTAAATAAGTTAATACTTTCTGGATTCCATAACGCACTTAATGAATGCTAAGAGTTACTAGAAAAAAATAACTTTTTACGGTTAACAAAGTTTAAATTGTTCAAAAAACTGAAAAGTGATTAAATAATGATCAAATCTGTTAAGTTAGAAATTTGTTGTCCTTTACTTATATATCATTTATCTCAAAAAATAATAGAAATATCGCCTTTGGCATGAATTTCATATAAAACTGAGATTTTGTATATTGGGGGTATTTTCCGGGCACAATACACGGGAAGATTAAAAATTCCTTAAGAGATAATTTTGATCAATTTGAAAACAAAAATAGGAAATTTATTTTTCTAGAAATAAAAAAATTGGAAAAATCGAAAGTCCAATTTTGGGACCACCCCAATCTACATATTATCTAAAATAATATAAAAGAAAGGCAAGAAAAATATTTCTGATAATTGATGAAAAGTAATATCTTTATTTCAGAATTAATATATTATAATACTTTTGTAGAATATATGGGAAATGAAACCGTTGCCTATTATTTTTCAAATATTGTAAACATTCTTTGAAATTCTATGGTTTTATTATTAACAATAGTAATTTTACAAGAAAGACACTAACACAGCATAACAAAAGATTGTTCAGGGTTGTAAATCTTCTTTTAAATCTAATGTTTTTTATTCGTAGCCACCGATTTCTGGTGTAAAGTGCTGTTAAATAAGTAAATCTTTTTTTAAATGTGATATCTTTTTTTTAATACTAACTTCCAACGAAAAAAGCTAATAAAATCCGAAATTTTAGAACATTGTAAATTTTGTTACTTTAAACAAAAATCATTCGATTAAAATCTAATCATTGTTTTAAAATATAAATTTAAGGTGAAACACGCCCAAATAGCCTCAAATTGTTAATAAGTATAAATATTCTTCAGAATATAATTATTTTTTAATGAAAGATACCAATAATTTTTGGTTTCAAGATTCTAAATCTTGTTCAAATAATAACGAATTTCATTTGAAAGTGGCAATTTAGCATATGAAATCCTCCTGAAATACTTTATAGATAATAAACCTTTAAAATCTAATGATTTTTGTTTAAAAATGCTACATGGTAGAAAAAAGGCTAAAAAAATCGAAAAACGTAAATTGTTGAAAAAAGATAAAACATAAATCTAATGATTGTAATAAAAAATTCTCATTTATATTGTAAAACGCTAATATATTCTAATATTATTAACAATGTGAAATATGTTTTTTGTTTAAAAATGCTAATTTTCTGTGAAAAAAACTACTCGAACCTAAATTTCTTAGAAATTTTAAGGTTTCTTGTAAATTTTATGATTTTAGATCAAATAAAAAATAATAATAATTTGCAGATTAAAACACTAACATAAAACATCTATAATATTAACAATTATTTATAAGAGAATTTGATATTTTGTAATCCGCAAGAGTATTAAAAAGCACAGATGTTTCTCCATTCGCATAAAGTTTTCTACGATTTTTCTTAAAAACAGGGATTATTTGTAGATATAATTGATAAAATTTCAAAATTAACATATAAAAAAAATATAATTTTGAAATTTCTTCGATTTGCTTTGGAAATATCTGATAAAAATTGTATTCTGTGCGTTTTTGGTACACAAGGAGTTTAAATTCATGGATTACAAGTTTTTTAATTCCTCATATTTTAAATACATACTTCAGATTAGAGGATCACTGAATTAGGGGAAAAAAGCTTCGAAAGGTCTTGACAACATTTTTTTTGGACTTGATGATTTATATATTTAATTTATACAATTTTGACGATTTTTATTGTCTCGCTGAATCAATAAAATAAAAATAATCAAATTTTTATTTCTAAAAATTGAACGTTTTGAAGTATATTTGTGTTTATTACTTAGCTATAAAAGTCAAGAACTTTCGAAAACAATACAGTGACATTAAATTGAAATTCAAAAATAAAATTATTAAATTTCAAAACATCAAACATTGCAACAAAACAAAACTTCAAAACCCAACGTATAAAATCTTTCATTCGAAATTCAAATTGATAGCGAATTTTTAGGATTCCCGTATATAAATAGAAAATTTTGTTATTTAATATCGGTCAAAATGAAAAATCTTTGAATTGTAAAATTCATAAATTTTAAAAGGATTCGCCTTAGAAGAAATAACTCAAGGAATCCTGAAATAATTATAACAATTTATTATATTGATTAAAATTTAATTAACTGCATGTAAAAATATTTTTACTCACAGACTCTACAGGAAGATTTGACGGGGGCAGCTTTTCATCCTCTTGATGACAATCTCCTAATAACACATGGTCGGGGTCATTTAACATTTTGGAATCGAAGGAAGGATGGGTTCTTCGAAAGGACAGATATTATTAAACCAGTAAGTATTCGCGAAAAGAAATTACATTGTATTTGTTCAATAAAAAAAGTAATATTACCATAAAACTAATAAATAAATAATCAATATAAAGAATTTATTGTAGCATTGAAAATATGTATTAAAATTAAAATAACCCTCACCCCTCGATAAAAGACCCCCCCCCCCCCCCTATTTACGATATTCCCAGAACTGATGACCCACGCAGTTTCCAGCGTCCAAAAAAATCTAACAGAAATGATTCATGTGGCTCTGTCTGTTTACCTTTGGTTTCCTCTGATTTAGAGTCAAGCCCAAGGCAAGGGATGCTCGCAACCGGTCTTGTATCGGAAGTTCAGTGTTTATAAACTTCTCTAATAACTTTTAAATAATTTAAATATTTTTTAGCCTTCTCGAACACACGTAACGAGTATCCAATTCGAACAAGACGGTGACGTCGTCACAGCCGACAGTGACGGATTTATTACAGTTTATTCCGTCGATGCAGATGGAGCCTATTTTGTGCGAATGGAATTTGAGGCTCACAATAAGGGTATTAGTTGTCTCGTGATGCTTTCAGAAGGAACTTTGCTTTCCGGTGGAGAAAAGGATAGAAAAATCGCTGCCTGGGATTCATTACAAAACTACAAGCGAATAACAGACACTAAGGTAATTTTTAAAACATCTAGAATTATTTTACTACACGCATAAATCTAATATTGAATTAAATATTTTTTAATCGCACGTAAAACAATTATAATTCTAGGAATTAATTTTCAAAACAATTTGGGGCCGTTCAAAAATTACGTTAAAATATTTTGAACACTTACCACCCCTCAACTTCTTTGTCACTGATCATCGCAGAAAGCTTGAATCCCTGGGATTTTTTAGATTCAATTTGATAAACGCCTAAACTAAAAAACAAATCATAAAAGCGTAATATTTAAACGGACTTCACAGTCCAAAATTGTAGCCCTCAAAAAAGGGGAACTAACTTATTTTTTACGAAAATACTGAAATAAATTCTTTTAAATAAAATAACTGTATAAGTACCATATATTGAATTCAATGTCGAACAATATGAGAAGAATTGTTAACAAAACATTTTAATTTTCGACTAAAATGATGAACCTTCAGCAACAAAAAATGAGTTTTAACTTTCAACCAAGTAATTGGATTTTCAATTTAAAAAATTAATTGTCTGCGAAAAATGTAATAGTTGATATTTCAAGCAAGAAAAGGTTTTAATTTTTAGTGAAAAACATTTTAATGCAACCAAAGAAGCTGGAATGTGAACAAAATATTTTAATCCAAAACCAAAACATACCTATTCTTAAACAAACAAAATCAAATATCTACCTGAAGTGAATCTGTCTTTTTAATTTAAAAATTTTATGAATTTTCAAAATAAAATGACGGATTTTCAACAAAAGGGATGAATTTTCAACCAGGAAAGATTTTTGAATTATTGAATTTTCAAACCGAAAAGGCAAATTCTTTACATAACAAAAATGGAATTTCCAAGTATCCATATTAATGAATTTGAAAAGACGTTGACGTTTGAACCAAGTAATTGAATTTTTAATTAAAAAGGATTAATTGTGAACCAAAAATATAATAGTTGATATTGCAACCAAGAAAATATTATAATTCTAAATATAAAAAAGCAATTCAATTCACTGAAAAAATTGTTTCAATAACAAAAATTTAATCCTTAACCAAAACAGATTAATTTTTAACCAAACACGATAAAATCTAAACTGATTAATTTTTGAACTAAAAAGACAGATTTTCAACAAAAGAGATACATTTTTAAACAAAAAAGATTTTTTAATCCAGAGAGAAAAAAATCTCAAGAAAATTGTTGAATTTTCGGACCAAAAAGGCGAAATATTTAAATTATATTATTATTATTATTAATAATTAAAATATTAATTAAAATTTTTAACCAGAAAATATGAATTTTCAAACCAAAAGTTGATTTTCAAGTAAATAGTTGCATTTTGAACCAAATAGTGAAATTTTCGATAAAAAAGTACATTTTCAACCAAATAGTGGAATTTTTAATCAAAAAGGTAATTTTTGTAACAATTTTTTTTATTTTTCTACAAATTAGTTGAATTTGAAACTAAAACGCGTCAAAATGATCAATTTTCAACCCAAAATGACGAATTTTCATCTAAAAAAAAATTGAATTTTTGACCAAAAAAGTTCCTTTTCAAACATAAAATATGAATTTTCAAAGCAAAAGTTGATTTTTAATCAAAACTTTAAATTTTATATTGAATGGTTGAATTTTCAAGCTAAAAGAAAATTTTTCTACAAAACAGTTGAATTTTTGACCGGAAAATATGAATTTTCAACAAAAAAGTTGAATTTTTAACGGAAAAGGGTATTTTAGCAACAAAAACGTTCTTTTTCAGCATAAAAAGTTTAAACTGAAACTCAAAGCGATCAATTTTGAACCAAAAATTTAATTGTCCTGGTTACAGTTAAAATTGAATTTTGAATAAAAAAGAAAACAATTTTGAAGATGATAGTTTAATTCTCAACTAAATAGTAGAATTTTCTAACTAAAATTGATGAATTTTGAACCAAAAACAAAATAGTAGACTTTTCAATTAAAAATAGTTAGATTTCGATATTGGGTTCTATTAATTCAGTTCGCGTTAAGTGAAAATAAGCGAAAAAACGAGAAAAGGAGGAACTTTCTTAAAAACTGAGGGAAAAAAGGAGGAATTCCTTAAACGAGGGAAAAATATGGGAAAAGGGGAAACATGAAGTTTGTATTTAGATGCTTTACTAGTGAAATAAAATCACTCATTTTAATTTTTCAAGCATTTCAAAAATTGTGATTCACATTTATAGTTTCCATGCCTGATATCATACTCTGCATTAACACCTCCCTTCTACGTCACCAATCGTTACAAAAACTGCCCCCCTCCCTCAATTTCCTGACAGTTCGATGTACTTTTTTTAACGGCCCCTTTATTATTTCAATTATTGTCTGTCATTTTACGATTTCCTAAGCTATTCTAATCAATTAATTTCGATAATTTATGATATTCCAGTTGCCAGAATCTGCTGGAGGGGTCCGGACTATTTATCCTCAACGTCCTGGTAGAAACGATGGTAACATTTACGTTGGAACGACTCGAAATAATATTTTGGAAGGTTCGCTTCAAAGAAGATTTAACCAGGTTGTTTTCGGCCATGGGAGGCAACTTTGGGGTTTGGCTGTTCATCCAGACGACGAAGTTTTTGCCACTGCTGGTCACGATAAAAATATCGCTTTGTGGAGACGACACAAGTTGCTCTGGACAACTCAGGTATTATTATTATTAAATTAAATGATAAATAATTATTATCAAATTATGATTGGAATATATCTCTATTGAAGATTCCAACGTCGGAAACTAACTCAGAAATGACGTCATCATATACGTCGGAAACGACATTGGATGCGACATAGTAAACTACGGATTTTGGAAATTGTCAGTAGTTTCCGACGTCGTTTCAGACGTAGTTTACGTCTTCATGATCTAAAACTAAAATGTTGTGTGAATATGATATGGCTTATTATGAACAAATTAATTAAAGTAAGCGCCTAGTCAAAGTAGACACCGCGCGCCCACAAAAAAGGGTTTCATAGCCTATTAAAACGTTAATTAATTTGTTAAAATTGCCCATTCCCACATTTTCCTGTCCCTACTCTCCCTAAATGCCCCTCCCCTTACTTAACGCTTCTCCTCAACTTCCCTAACTTCTTCCTCCTTTTCTTGCCCCTCTCCGCGCTCCCCCAGCTAACCCCCTTTCCCCTGCTTCCCTTTCCCAGCTCTCACTGCCCCTCTCATACTCACTCCCATTTCTAATAATTTCCCCTACTTCTCCTCGCTCACACTCAGTTCTCCTACTTCCTTCCCTCATTGCCACTCACTTGCCCTATTTCTTCATTCCTAAATTGCCCTACTTCCCTTCTTTATTTCTTTTATCGTCACTCCCCTCATTTCACCTCACTTTTTCCACATTCCCTTTCCTTATTACTCATCACTTAATCTGCTATCTCTCCCCTCATATCCCCCATGTCACCTAATGTCCCTTCCATTTTCTTCACTCCCCCTCGACTCGCTTCCCCTCGATTGCCCCAATTTCATTCCCCGCGTACCCCTCACTACCCCTACTTTTCTTTTTCTCATTTCCCCTGTTTAGAAGGGGTTGCTGGTGTGCGGATTTGTAGAACCCTAAAAAGGCCCTTGAATTTAAAAAAAAAGTTCCTAGATACCAGTAGAAACCAGTAGATAATCATTATCAAAATAATTTTCTGCATAGTTGGCTCATTCATTAATGCAAAACATAATTAATATTTAAATATAAGTGTTAGTATTTATATTTCTTATAATTTGAACTGTTCGAGTCAAGGTGCTGTTTTATGCGCGCTTGCGCAAAGAGGCAGAATCCTGCCAAC
>JAAAKG020136199.1:0-13278 GCA_010014905.2 Druon quercuslanigerum
ATTCTATCTTTGCTTTCTCTAATTAGTCTCTTGAGTATCCTCTTTTTGAGTCTGTAATCATCTATTCGTCTATTTATAATTCGGCGTAATCCACTTGTAATCATCTGGTGATGCAGTTTAATCCACTGGTAATACGGTGTAATCCATTTATAATTTGGTTTTAGTCCATTTGTAATTCGGGGTAAATACTTGTAATACAGTGTAATACACTTGGAATCATCTAGTAATTCGATATAATCGACTTGTAATCATGTGATAATTCGGTGTAATCCATTAGTAATTCGGTATAATCCACTTGTAATCATCTAATAATTCGGTGTAATCCATTTGTCATTCGGTATAATCCACTTGGAATCATCTGGTGATTCAGTTTAATCCACTGGTAAAACGGTGTAATTCATTTGTAATTTGATTCTCATCCATTTGTAATTTGGTGTAATCCACTTGTAATAATGTGACAACTCGGTATTATTCACTTTTAATACGGTGTGATCCACTTGTAACTTATTTAATCTACTTGGAATCATCTAGTGATTCGAATTATTCTTCTTTTAATCATCTGACAATTCGGTGTAAACCATTTGTCATTCGGTATAATCCACTTGGAATCATCTGGTGATTCGGTTTAATCCACTGGTAACACGGTGTAATTCATTTGTAATTTTGTTATCATCAATTTGTAATTTGGTGTAATCCACTTGTAATTATGTGACAACTCGGTGTTATTCACTTGTAATACGGTGTAATCCACTTGTAATTCATTTAATCCACTTGGAATCATCTAGTGATTCGATATAATCGACTTGTAATCATCTGATAATTCGGTGTAATCCATTTGTCATTCGGTATAATCCACTTGGAATCATCTGGTGATGCAGTTTAATCCATTTGTAATTCGGTGTAAATACTTGTAATACAGTGTAATCCACTTGGAATCATCTAGTAATTCGATATAATCTACTTGTAATCATCTGATAATTCGGTGTAATTCATTTGTAATTTTGTTATCATCTATTTGTAATTTGGTGTAATCCACTTGTAATTATGTGACAACTCGGTGTAACTCACTTGTAATCATCTGCTAATACGGTCTAATCCCTTTGTAATTCGGTGCAATCCAGTTATAATCTTCTTGGAATTCGGAGTAATCCATTTGTAATTCGGTTTAATCCAATTTTAATACGGTGTAATCAATTTATAATTCGATGTAATCCACATGTAATCATCTGTTAATTCGGTTTATTCTGCTTGTAGTGCGGCGTATTCTCATTGTAATTAAGTGTAATCAACTTTTAATGCTTTTTTTATTTTGGGGTAATCGATTTGCAATTCGGTGTAGTCATTTATTAGTCGTGTAGTAATAAATTGGAACTTTTTTTATCAGCTGAGAATTCGGTGTAATCCAATTGTAATACGGTGTAATCCGCTTGTTATTGGGTGTAATCCATTTGTAATCATCTGGTAACTTGTGGTAATCAATTTTAAATTTGGTGTAATCCACTTGTAATACGGTGTAATCCGCTTGTTATTGGGTGTAATCCATTTGTAATCATCTGGTAACTTGTGGTAATCAATTTTAAATTTGGTGTAATCCACTTGTAATACGGTGATATTCACTTATAATTCAGTGTAATCCACTTTCAATCGGAGCAATTCATAATAATACACTTTTATTTTAGAGTAATTAACTTGTAATCCTGTTCTGAGGTGGAATAATCTAGTTTTAATCCACTTTTGATTCAGAGTAATCCATTTATAAGGTGGATAAATAATTGGTTATCAAAATAGTTTTCAACTATTATGTTGAATTTTCTTATAATTAGTTTTCTTAACAGATAATTGAACTATTTAATCTTTGGTTAACGATTGATTTAGTTAGTTTAAAATTCCACTTTGTCTGTTGTTGAAATTTCAATTGTTTTGTTAAAAACGCATCTTTTTAGCTTCAAAATTAAACCATTTTGGTATGTAAAATTAATCTTCCAGCTTCAAAATTCATATTTTTTGTCAAAAACTCTGTTCTTTTTTTTTTTTTTTAAATTATCAACTGAAAATTTAATTGTTCTATTGTTTATTGTACATTTACATTTTTAAGTGGAAAATTCATCTTTTTATTTGAAAATTCATCTATTTAGTTGAAATTTCAATTATTAGGATGAAAATTTATATATTTTGTTAAAAATCTATCATTTCTGCTAGAAAATTAATCTTTTCGGTTAAAAATTCATGTTTTGGGTTTAAAATTCAACTATTTGTTTAAAGTTTATCAATTTTATGAAAAATTTAAGAATTTTGTTAAAAAGTTATCATTTTTTGCAACATTACAAATTATTTAAAACTTGTGACTTGTGCTGTTTAAAAAAAAAATAATTTTTTTCTAATTCATGCCTCTATTTTGCTACTATTTTTCCAAATGTATGCCACTATTTACACTATTTTTTTCCAAAGTGAGTCCGACCCCGGAAAAAATGATTTTTTTTAAATAATTTTTTTTGTTTGCAGTTAAAAATGTGGAGACTGATAAAGAAATGGTGCCACCCGATGGCGGATGGGGGTGGTTTGTACTCATAGCCGCTGTTATGGTCAATCTTCTCATTCCTGGAGCAATAAAATCTTTTGGAGTTTTATTCGTCGAATTCCTTGAGGTTTTTGAAACGACTCCCACGGAGGCATCATGGATTCCAGCTTTATGTTACTTTCTCTACAGTTCCTTAGGTAATTACATTTTTTTAATAAAATAATTTAAGAAGAGTCAATTTATTAATTATAAAATTAAAGTCTAATTTATTGTATACTTTTATACTCATTATTAAACCAGAGACAAAAACAGTAATTCTAATAGGAAATTCTCTTGACATTTAAATAAAAAAAAAAAATTTGGAAATAAAAAAAACAGGATTGAAATATTTCACAAAGATCTCAAAAATTTCAAAATATTTCAGATGGTTTCAGATTAAAATTTTTGTTAAAAATTTTACAAAGTTTTTAAATCATTCATAAAATATACAAAATATTTAACAATGATTTCAAAAGATTTGAAGAGATTTGAAAAAAATTCAAAAATTTTGTTTCGAAAAATAGCAAAAAATTTTGAGATATTTTAAACATTTCAAGAGATTAGAAAAAAACTCAAAATTTTTGTTTTGAAAAATAGCAACAAATTTTGAGATATTTTAAATATTTCAAAAGATTTGTTTTTAAATTCAAAGATTTCAAATCACTTTAAAATATTTTTAAAGATTATAAGAGTTTCAAAAAGATTTAAAAGGTTTCAAAGATTTTACAGACATTTTGCAAATATTTCGAAATATTTGAAGGGTTCCAAAAGATATAAAAGATTTTGTAAGGATTGTATTGATTTCAAAAGAGTTTAAAAAGATTTTTTTTTAAATCGAAGATGCCAAATATTTCAGAAACATTTCACAAAGATTTTGCTAATATTTCAATAATTTAAAATCAATATTTCAAAGGTTCCAAATTATTTCGAAGATTTTAAAATACTGCAGAAGATTTCAAAAGATTTTACAAAAGTTAAAAAAAAATTCAATGATTCGAAATCACTTAAAATATTTCAGAAGACTTCAAAGATTTAAAAATATTTCAGAAGATTTTAAATATTTCATAAAAATATTTCACAAAAATTCCAAAAATTTAAAAATATTTCAGAATATTCTAAAGATATCAGAAAGATTTCAAAAGATTTTACCAAGATTTTAATTATCTTAAAATTATTTCAAACATTTCGGCAAAAATTTAAAATATTTCAAAAGTTAAAAAATTTAATAATAGTTTGGATAATTTCGAAGATCTCAAAAGATTTTTTAGATTTTACAAAGACATTTCAAGAGATTTCAAAGATTTCAAAATGTTTTAAAGATTTTAAACAAATCAAAAATTGTAAAAGAGGTCGAATAGTTTTAGAAAATGTCAAGGATTTTAAATATTAACAGGAACATTTTACAAAGGTTTTTTAAATATTTCAAAAAATGTTTGTAATATTTAACAATGATTTCAATTGATTTCAAGAGATTTGAAAAAAATTCAAAATTTTTGTTTCGAAAAATAGCAACAAATTTTGAGATATTTTAAAGATGTCAAAAGATTTGTTTTTAAATTCAAAGATTCCATAACACTTTAAAATATTTTTAAAGTTTTTAAGAGTTTCAGAAAGATTACGAAGGTTTCAAAGGTTTTACAGAAATTTTGCAAATATTATTTCGAAATATGTGAAAGGTTCCAAAAAATTGTCAAATATTCTGCAAAGATTGTAATGATTTCAAAAGAGTTTAAAAAGATTTTTTTTAAAAATCCAAGATTCCAAATAAGTTAAAAATATTGCAGAAGAATTCAAATATTTTAACTTTTGCAGAAAGATTTCACAATTATTCCGAAAGATTTAAAAATATTTCAAGAGATTTCAAAGATTTAAAAAATTCCATAAATATTTAATAGATTCCAAGAGATTTAAAACACTTAAAAGATATAAAAAAATTACAAGAGATTAATATTTTTTTTAATTTAAAAAGATTTTAAATTTTTAAAAAATTCAAAGATTTAAAAAATTTCAGTAACATTTCACAAAGATTTTTCTCATATTTAAATTATTTTAAATCAATATTTAAAAGGTTCCAAATTATTCCAGAAGATTTTATATATTTCAGCAATCTTTCACAAAAATTCCAAAATATTTCAAAATATTTCAGAAGATTTCAAAGATTTAAAAAATTTCATAAATATTAATAAGATTCCAAGAGATTTCAAAATATTTCGTAAGAGATATACAGAATCCGAAACATTTTATAAAGATTTCTATAATTTTACAAACACTTTAAAGATATAAAAAAAATTCCAAGAAATTAATATTTTTTTTAATTTAAAAAGATTTTAAATTTTTTAAAAATTCAAAGATTCAAAAAGATTTAAAAGATTTCAGTAACATTTCACAAAGATTTTGCTAATATTTCAATAATTTGAAATCAATATTTTAAAGGTTGCAAATTATTCCAGAAGATTTTATATATTTCAGCAATCTTTCACAAAAATTCCAAAAGATTTCAAAATATTTCAGAAGATTTCAAAGATTTAAAAAATTTCATAAATATTAATAAGATTCCAAGAGATTTCAAAATATTTCGTAAGAGATATACAGAATCCGAAACATTTTATAAAGATTTCTATAATTTTACAAACACTTTAAAGATATAAAAAAAATTCCAAGAAATTAATATTTTTTTTAATTTAAAAAGATTTTAAATTTTTTAAAAATTCAAAGATTCAAAAAGATTTAAAAGATTTCAGAAACATTTCACAAAGATTTTTCTCATATTTAAATTATTTTAAATCAATATTTCAAAGGTTCCAAATTATTTCAGAAGATTTAAAATATTTCAGCAATCTTTCACAAAAATTCCAAAAGATTTAAAAATATTTGAGAAGATTTTAAAGACATCAGAAAGATTTCAAAAGATTTTAGCAAGATTTTAATTATCTTACAATATTTTAAAGATTTTAGGAAAAATTTAGAATATTTCGAATGATTAAAAACATTCAAAACATTTCGGATAATTTTAAAGGTTTCAAAATATTTTTTAATGCTTTTACAAAGACTTAAAATATTTAAAAAACATTTCAAGAGGTTTCAAATATTTCAAAATGTTTTAAAAGATAAAAAAAATCAAAGATTCCAAAAGAGTTCGAATACTTTTAGAAAATGTCAAGGATTTTAAATATTTCAAAAAAATTTCACAAAGATTTCAAAGATTTTAATGATTTTAAAAGATTTTAAGAGATTTGAAACCAATTTCAAATTATTGTTTCGAAAAAAGCCACAAATTTCAGATATTTTAAAGATTTGTTTATAAATTCAAATATTCAAAATCACTTAAAAATATTTCTAAAGATTTGAAGACTTCAAAGATTTAAATATTCCATAAATATTAAAAAGATTCCAAGAGATTTCAAAATATTTCGTAAGATTTTACAGAACTTCAAAGGTTTTATAAAGATTTTCATAATTTTAGAAACACTTTAAAAATATTTAAAAAAATTACAAGAAAATAATATTTTCTTTAATTTAAAAAGATTTTAAATGTTAAAAAAATTCAAAAATTCAAAATGATTAAAAATATTTCAGAAACATTTTACAAAGATTTTGCTAATATTTAAATAATTTTAAATCAATATTTCAAAGATTCCAAATTATTTCAGAAGATTTTGAAGACATCAGAAAGATTTCAAAAGATTTTAGCAACATTTTAATTATCTTACAATATTTCAAAGATTTTTCCAAAAATTTAGAATATTTCGAATGATTGAAAACATTCAAAACATTTCGGTTAATTTCGAAGATTTGAAAAGATTTTTTAATAATTTTACAAAGACTTGAAATATTTTTAAAAACATTTCAAAATATCTCAAATATTTCAATATGTTTTAAAGATAAAAAAATCACAGATTCCAAAAGAGTTCAAATAGTTTTAGAAAATGTCAAGGATTTTAAATATTTTAGAAAACATTTCACAAAGATTTCAAATATTTAAAGGATTCCTAAAGATTAGAATTATTTAAAATATTTTAGAAAAGATTTAAAATATTCCAAAAGTTTTCTAAATATTTCAAAGATGTCAAAAAAAATTTGTTAACTTCAACAAATATCAAAAGATTTAAAGGATTCCTAAAGATTAGAATTATTTAAAATATTTTAGCAAAGATTTAAAATATTCCAAAAGTTTTCTTAATATTTCAAAGATGTCAAAAACAATTTGTTAACTTCATCAAATATCAAAAGATTTAAAAGATTCCAAAATATTACAATTATTTCAAATATTTCACCAATGATTTAAATGCTTCCAAACGATTTCAAAGATTTGAAAGATTTCAGTAATTTCAAAGATTTCCAAATATTAAAAGGTTTTCTTTTAATTTTAAAAGATATTAACAAATTTCAGAGATTTTACCAGCGCTAAATTATTTTAAAATATTTTAGAAGATTTCAAAACTATCTCAAAAATTTTTAAACATTTCAAGAATTTCAATGATTTTAAGAATTAAAAATATTTCATATATGTCAAAAAATGTACAAGATTTTACAAAGATTTCAATAATTTCAAATATTTCAAAATATTAAGAAGTTTTTTTTATTTCAAAAGATACCAACAAATTTCAATGATTTAAAAATTTGCAATTGATTTCACAAAGATTTTAATGATATCAACATTGTTAAAATATTTCAAAGATAACTTATCGATATCAAATTATTTTAAAAGATTCTAAAAGATTACAATTATTTCAAATATTTTACCAAAGATTTAAAATATTCCAAAAGATTTTTAAATATTTCAAAGATGTCAAAAAAAAATTTAACTTCACCAAATATCAAAAGATTTAAAAGATTCCAATTTTTTCAAATATTTCAAAATATTAAAAAAAATGGTTTAAAAATTATTTCGACTTTTTAAAAATATTTCAAAGATGTCAATAAAGATTTTATGTTTCGAAAGAATTTGCAAAATTCCAAAAGATTTTATATTTCAAAAAATGTTGAAAGATTTTACAAACATTTTAATGATTAACATTAAACATTTTAATGATATCAACAAAATAAAGTTCTATTCGAAATATTTCAGAAAATTTCAAAAGATTCCCAATTGAAAGATTTCACAAAGAATTCAATAGTTTTGCCAAAGATTTAAAATATTTTTAAATATTTCGGAGAATTTCAAAAGTTTCGCTAAAATTTAAAATTATTTTAAGGATTTCATTGATTTTAACGATTTCAAAATATTTCACAGTTTTCAAAATATTTTTAAAATGTCGGAACCTATTAACAAATTTCAAAGATTTAAAGAAATTTCAACGGATTTTATAAAGATTTCACAATATTTTAGAAAATGTGCAGAAAATTTTCAGAAAGATTGCAGAAAGATTTCAAAATATTTGACAAAGAATTCACAAAGATTTCAATTCTTTCAGAGATTTCACTAAAGATTTAAAATATTTTCAAATATTTCGGAGGATTTCAAAGTTTGCGCCAAAATTTAAAAACTTTTTATGGATTTCAATGTTTATAACGATTTTAAAATATTTCGCAGTTTTCAAAAAAAATTTTAATGTAGAAAGCTTTTAACAAGTTTTAAAGATGTAAAGAAATTTCAAAAGATTTCAGAATGATTCACAAAGATTTTACAAAGATTTAAAAATATTTGAAATATTTAAAAATATTTCAAATAAATAAAAAAAATTTACAAGGTTTTGAAAAATTCACAGCATTTTAAAAAACTTCAAGAATTTTTTAAATCTTGAAAGATATCACAATGATTTCAAAGATTTAAAATATATTTCTAAAATTTAGAAAATTTTAAACTATGGAAGATATTTCAATAAAAAATTTCAAGCGACTTCAATGATTTCAAAATTTTCAAAAATTTTAACAAAGTTCATAAAGATTTAAAAATAATTCAGAAGATTTTAGAGAATTTTAATAATTTCGTACGATTTAAAAAATAATGCACTAAGGTTTTTAAACATTTCAATAATTTCGCAAATATTTTTAATATTTTAAAGATTTCGAAATTACATATTTCAAATAGCCTCAAAGAAACAGTCCTTTTTAAAAAAATTTTGTTTGTGATTTAATGATCTTAATATATTTTGGAAGATTTTAGAGATTGTAAAAGATTTCACATAGAATTCACAAATATTTCAATGATTTCAGAGATTTCTAAAATTTTAAAACATTTCAAGAATTTCAATGATTTTAACGATTTCAAAATATTTCATACATGTCAAAAAAATATACAAGATTTCGAAAGATTTCACAGATTTGACTAACTTCAATCATTTCAAATATTTTAAAATATTAAAGAGATGTTTTTTATATATCAACAAATGTTAATGATTTAAAAATTTGCAATTGATTCAAAAAGATTTTAATGATTTTAACAATGTTCAAATATTTCAAAGATATCAAAAAAAGTTCTATTCAAAAGATTTCACAAAATTTCAAAAGATTCCAGATTTAAAAAAAAAATTGAAAGATTTCACAAAGTTTTCAATAATTTCGCCAAAGATTTAAAATATATATTTTCAAAATATTTTTAAAATGTCGGAAGCTATTAACAAAGTTCAAAGATTTAAAAAAAATTTTAACGGATTTCATAAAGATTTCACAATATTTCAGAAAATTTGAAGAAAAATTTCAGAAAGATTGCAGAAAGATTTCAGAAAGATTTCAAAATATTTGACGAATTCACAAAGATTTCAATTCTTTCAGAGATTTCACTAAAGATTTAAAATATTTTTAAATATTTCAGAAGATTTGAAAGTTTGCACCAAAATTTAAAAACTTTTCAAGGATTTCAATGATTGTAACGATTTCCAAATATTTGACAGTTTTCAAAATGTTTTTAAAATGTCAGAAGCTATAACCAATTTAAAAGATTTAAAGAAATTTCAACGGATATTATCAAAATTTCACAATATTTCAGAAGATTTCAGAAATATTGCAGAAATATTTCAAAAGAGTTGACAAATAATTCACAAAGATTCTACAAAGATTCAAAAATATTTCAAATATATAAAAAAATTCAAAGGTTTTGAAAAATTTCACAGATTTCAAAGTATTTGAAAAAATTTAATTGATTTAATAGATTTAATAAGATTTAAGATTTAAGATTTAATAATTAAATTTATTATTAATTTAAGATTTAATTTAAGATTTAATAGATTCCTAAGAACATAAAAGTTTTAAACTATTTCGGAATATTTCAAAGACTTTATAGGTTTGAAATTATTTCATACAGAATCCTCAGAGATTTCAAAGATTTCAAATATATTTCTAAAATTTCAAACTGAAAGATATTTCAATAAAAAATTTCAAGTGATTTCAAAGATTTTAATAAATTTTATAAATATTTAAAAATAATTCAAAAGATTTCTGAGAATTTTAATACTTTTTGGTAAGATTTAAAAAAGAATTCCCTAAGGTTTTTGAAACATTTAAATGATTTCACAAATATTTTTTATATTTTAAAGATTTCAAAGATTTAAATTTCGAAATTACATATTTCAAATATCCTCAAAGAAAGAGAGAGTCCATTTAAATAAATGTTTCTTTATGATAAAAATGATTATAAATTTTATACCTGTTTTTTTGATATTACAAAAGACGCTCAGAAATTCAAGTTTAAAAAAAAATTTGTTGGAGCAAAAAACCATTTCTTTCAAACAAAGATTCTGAAAGCCAATGAATATTTTTCTTTAATTTAAAGAAATTTTCTTTGAATCAAAAAATCTTTTTTGTGAGAGTTAAAATAAACTCTCAGAAAAATATTTATCGTTAATTAAAGAAACCGTTTCTATAATATCATTTTCTGTTATTTAACCAAAAGAAATCTTAAAATGCAAAAAATATTTGTAATTAAAACGTTAAGTTGCGTTAGAAAAAATAACGTTTCTTTCCATCGAAATAAATTTCTTTAAATCAAAGAAACTTTTCTTTGGCCGAGAGACAATGAATATTTTTTCACATTTGAAGAAATTTCATTGATTGTCGACATGTTTTGATTGATTAATTTAATATTTAATTGAAAAATATTTTATTTTTTAGGACCCCTATCGAGTATACTTTCAGTCAAGTATTCTTATCGTACAGTCACCCTGATTGGCGGAACTTTTGCCGCTGTGGGGATGATGTTAAGTTTTTTTGCAACTTCAATCGGATATCTCTATATTAGGTTTGTATCAATTTTTTAAAATATTTTACTTCATTCTTAAGTCTGTATCACAAATTAAAACTTTTAAAAATTATAATAAAATATTTTCAGAGTGTTTAAAAAATATATTAATTCAACTTTCAAAAGATTTCAAAGATTTGAATAAAAAAATTCAAAAGGTTTAGAAGCTTTAACAAAAATTTTAAATTCCAAAAGATTACAAAATATTGCAAGAGATTTTGCAATGATTTACAAAAATTTACAAAAATTTCAAAAAATATGGAAGGGTTTAAAAAATTTTAGATTAAAAAAAATGTACAGGTTTCAAAAGATTTGATAAAATTTTATGAAATTTCACAAAAATTTTAATAAAAAAATCTCAACAGATTTTAAAGATTCCAAACGACTTTAAAACTATTTAGCCAAAGATTTAAAAGATTCCAAGAGATTTTAAACATCTAAAAATATTCCCGTAGTTTTAAAAGATTTCTAAGATTTCTAAGCCTTTAAAAATTTCAAAATATTTCGGAAGATTTAAAAGATTTTATACAGATTTTAAAGATTTCAAAAAAAAATGTTAAGATATTCGATAGATTTAAAAAATTCAAAGATTTCAAAACATTTCATAAAGATTTTGAAGAATTTATTGATTTTACAAAGACGTCGAAGATTTCAAATAATTTAATAAGATTTTAAAGATTTAAAAGGTTAAACAAATATTTTAAACGATTTTAAAGATTTAAAAAGATTTGTTTTTAAATTCAAATATTCCAAATCACATAAAAATATTTCTAAAGTTTTTAAGAGTTTCAGAAAGATTTCAAAGGTTTCAAAGATTTTACAAAGACATTTTGCAAATATTTTGAAATATTTGAAAGGTTTGTAAAGATTTCAAAAGAGTTTAAAAAGATTTTTTTATAAAAATCGAAGATTCCAAATAACTCAAAAATAATTTAGAAGAATTCAAAGGTTTAATTTTTTTCACTTTAAAGATATAAAAAAAATTCAAGAGATTTAAAAAAAATTTTTTAATTTAAAAATGTATTAATGATAAAAAAATTCAAAGATTCAAAAATATTTAAAATATTTCAGAAAAAATTCACAAAGATTTTGCTAATAGTTTAATCATTTGGAATCAATATTTCAAAGGTTCCAAATTATTTCGAAGATTTTAAAATACTGCAGAATATTTCAAAAGATTTTACAAAAGTTAAAAAAAATTCAATGATTCGAAATCACTTAAAATATTTCAGAAGATTTCAAAGATTTAAAAATATGTCAGAAGATTTTAAATATTTCAGAAATATTTCACAAAAATTCCAAAACATTTAAAAATATTTCAGAAGATTCTAAAGATATCATAAAGATTTCGAAAGATTTTACCAGGATTTTAATTATCTTATAATTATTTCAAAAATTTCGCCAAAAATGTAGAATATTTCAAAAATTAAAAGCATCCCAAATATTTCGGATTATTTCGAAGATTTCAATTTTTTTTAGATTTTACAAAGACATTTCAAAAGGTTTTAAAGATTTAAAAAAAAATGAAAGATTCCAAAAGAGGTCGAATAGTTTTAGAAAATGTCAACGAATTTAAATACTTCAGAAACATTTCACAAAGGTTTTGTAAAAATATCAAACATTTAACAAAGATTTCAAAAGATGCATTTCAATTATTTTATAAAAATTTTAAAGATTTCAATGATTTCGAAAAGAATTAAAAAATGTATGATAAAGATTTAAGAGACTTCAAATATTTAAAAAAATTTCAAAATATTTCAGATTAAAAAAGAGAAAAAAAATATTTGGCAAAGATTTTAAAGATTTCACAAATATTTCAAAGGTTCAAAAAGATTTCGAAGTTTTCAAAATATTTAGGAAGATTTCAAATATTTTAAAAATGTTCAAAGATTTTGTAAAGATTAAAAAAAATGATTCCAGACGACTTAAAAATATTTCAAAGATTTTACCAAAGATTAAAAAGATTCCAAAGATTTTAAATATTTCTTACAATAATTTCAAAATGTTCACCAAATATTTCATACAATTTACCAAAGATTTCAAAGATTAAAATATTAAAAAATTCCAAAAGATTTCCAAAGATTTCAAAGATTTTAAATATTTCAAAAAGATTTTGTCAAATATTTTAATAATTTGAAAAATATTTGAAATTTTTCCAAGGTTCCAAAAGATTTCAAAGTTTATAAAATATTGCAAAGATTTCAAATATTTTAATAATGTCGAAATATTTTGTAAAGATAAAAAAAAATGATTCCAGAAGACTTAAAAATGTTTCAATGATTTTACCAAAGATTACAAAGATTCCAGAAGATTTTAAATATTTCAGATATTTCAGAAAGATTTTACAAGTATTTCCACAGTTCCAAAAGATTTAAGATATTTAAAATATTTTAAAGATTTTGCAAAGATTAAAAAAAAGACTCAAGGATTCAAGAAGACTTAAAAATATTATATATAATATAATAATATAATTAATAATAAATAATATAATTATTATAAAGATTTCAATTATATTACAATGATTTTACAAAGAATTAAATGATTT
>JAAAKG020136200.1:0-13277 GCA_010014905.2 Druon quercuslanigerum
CGTAATTTTTATCGTCCCCTATAATTTGGGGTTAGGATTGTCGACTGCTCTTAGGAGAGCTGGCGCCCTGAGGCTTATGTCTTTTTTTTGTATCTTATGGTTTTCTTTCCTTTGTGCGCGGCCTAAAGGACCTTGCCGACCACCAGGCAAATGGCCGTGTTACAAGGCGTATCTCTAAAACATAACCTCAAAATATATGTAGAAAATTTTGTTTACATTTTTTCCCCATATATTTTGTTTTAAAAATTTCATCATTTTTTTTCTTATTAGTCAATAAGAGCTTTTCTTTTTTCGTCTGAAAATAACACTCGACTACGTTACATGTTATCATTGATACCTTTTAATTTCTAGGGATTTTTTTGTGTAAATCGATTTTTCACTTTTGAAAACTCAGATAAAAAAATCCACATGGTTTTGCTATGTGGATTTTTAGATTCATAAGTTTTTATTCATAATCAAGTACATTATATACATTATATATGTTATTATATAATTTTAAACTATATAACATTATATAATCACAAATTTTGTTATGTAAGTTATGATTTAATAGGATTTCTGGAATTTATATGTTAGATTTGATACTTACAGTGGAAGTTTTTATCTTGGTGATGCCTTTCAACGTTTCTTTCGCGTTATTTATTTTAATAATTCCGATAATTTCGATTGAAATGATGACGCGGTAAAGGAAACTAATAACTTTTAGGATTCAAATC
Source organism: Druon quercuslanigerum (assembly GCA_010014905.2). Classification (NCBI taxonomy): domain Eukaryota; kingdom Metazoa; phylum Arthropoda; class Insecta; order Hymenoptera; family Cynipidae; genus Druon; species Druon quercuslanigerum. The sequence continues at coordinate 717 of JAAAKG020136200.1, forward strand.
GTCCCTAAAAACTGTCAGGATGTAAACAGCTGACATGTGCGCACACAGATAACATACGCATCATCTTCACAGATTCGCAGATCGTAAATAGCCGGAGGAGTGGTTTTCCCTCAGGTGTTCGCACAACTGAGGGCCGGGCTGCGCAACATTTTCGCTATACCGCGATTCGAGTGTATTTATTTACTGCTATTCAGGATTTCTGGATTTCGAAAAATTACCAGATTTTCTTGAATGAATTTTTTTATTTCCTAGAGTTATTCTTACTTCCTGAATTACTTCCTCTGATTTGTTGTTTATAGTTTTAAATTAATTTAATGAGTGACTTGAATTTCCTGAATTTTTTTATTTTCTTGACTTCTTAGAGATATATCTTGAGTTTCTGGATTTTTTAGAGTTTCAGGAATTATTGATTTCTTAGAGCAAACTTGATTTTTTGGATTTCTTAGAGTTTCTGGATTCATTGATTTATTATAGCTAACTTTAGTTTCTGGATTTCTTAGATTTCGAAATTTTCCCTAGTTAATACTGCATTGCATTTTCCATTAATTTGTTTTATCCGATATAACTGAATTTACTGGTTTCCTTTCATAATTTTTTAGTCATTATATTCTTGATGTTCCTAATATTTTCTTTAAAGTTTGCTGTAATTGGAATATTCACTAATATGGTAACCATGCTTAAAATTATTAATATAAGAGGGTTTAAAATATTTGAGAAATTTTTGGGGCTGATTTAAATATTGTTAATTATCTGAAAGTATGTCATATCGCTCCTCTTAATATTCTTATTCTTCATCTGCTTCTTCTGCTTTTTCTTCTACTTCTTCAAGAATCAAATATCTTTTAACGGAGGGAATTTCCTTGATGAATTTCACCTGATTTTCGGTTTTATTTTTTGCAAGAACTGCTGGATTTGTTGATAAAGCATTAGTATTCACATTTGTTTTATCTGCCTTGTAAACTATTTCACAATCGTACTCTGATAACTTTAACTTTCATCTTGTTACATGTGAACATGGGTCACTTGAATTTTGGAACCAGAATAATGGTTTATTAGCCGTAATTATTTTAGATTTTCTACCATATAAGTAGTGTCGAAAATGAGTGACGCAAAACGTGATTGTTAAAGCTGCTTATTATATGTCTCATATTTAACTTCGTGAATATTTAGTGCTCTGGATACATATGCTATTGGCTTATCTTTTCCGATTTCAACTTAAAACTAAATTCCACCTATTCCAAAACCTGAAGCCTCAGTAGGGAGAATAAAAGGTTTAACAAAATACGGTCGTTCTAACAGAGTTTCTTTGCATAATTCTTGTTTTAAAGTGTCAAATCCTTTTTTCTGTTTTTTAATTCATTTAAAAGGTATCTCCTTTTTCAAAAGTTGATTTAAACGTGCTGCTTCCTTTAAAGAACCCTCTGTTAATCGTCTGTTATAACCGGCTAAACTTAAAAATTGTTTTATTATCTTAACATTTTTTTGAATTGGAAAGTTTTTTTACTGCTATTGTTTTCTTTGGATCTAGGCGTTCACCATCTTTAGCAATAATATGTCCTAAATAAATGAATTCGGTTCGTAAAAGTTCGTATTTCTCCGGCTTTAATTTTAAATTTGCTCCACGTAATCGATTCATTAATGTTATCAATTGTCCATGATGTTTCTAAGTAATCTCCACAGATAACAACCTCATCAAGGTATACGAATAATTCACTTCCAATTTATCCTGATAGAGTAATATTCATTAGACGTTGGAAGCAGGCTGGACTACTCTTCTTCGTTCATTTCAATTTGATGAACACCTGATGCTAAATCGAAAACTAAAAAGTATTGCATATTACCTCATTTGTCTACAATTTCATGAATGCTCGGCAGAGCAAATGAATCACTCATAGTTTTTTTATTGATTTTGCAAAAATCAAGAACCATTCTCCATCCCTTATTTCCTTAGGAATCTTCTTTCTTGGAAACCATCCATACAGGACTATTATAGGGGGATTGCCTTAATTTGATTATTTCGTTTTTAAGTCGCTTATTAGTTTGTCTCAGTAGTTCTTTTTTATGAATGAGCGGGAATCATCATTGACGCGTAAACACGATGTGGTCGTCGGTTGTTGGTGTTTCGTGTTGGAGAACAATGGTAGCGGTCAATCATTCTTTAGGGATATAGAATCTGTTTGTTTATTATTACATTGTGTATTATTAAATTTTCTACATGTGTTAATTCTGTTGCATATAAATGATGTAAACGAAGTAAATCCACAATTTCTTCTGTTCTTTCCCTGCAAGCAATATTGCAATTTTTTTCTGGTTGAATTGGAAAATCTTTTGAATTTAAACAAATTTTAAATACATCCTCTATTAAAGTACTTAAGTCTAGATTAAATGATTGCTCTGTAAATTCTTCAAATTTTTCAAGAATTACTTCCGGCATTAGTATTTCTACTGGTTCTCATTGAATGTTTGCTTTTTTGACAAATGGTTTACCTTTATCCTTTGTGACAATATCCTGTTTTTACTTCTGGATTTTTAATAATAAAGTAAATAACTGAGGTAGATATTTCTAAAAGTGATTTTATTTGTTGATGAAAAGGATATTTTTTATTACTTACTCCTAGATATATGGCTGCATAATTAATATTAACATTGCTATCAATAAAAAATTCTAAATCTAGTACGCAGGCATCATATACTGGAACATCTTTTTGTATGATATGAAAAGTTGTTACCTTGCAGTAAGTAAAAGTATTCAAATGTATAGGAATGAGCGAATTCTAAAGGATATAAATTTGTATCCGTTTTAATCAACACTTTGCATTCTTTTCAATCAGCGTGTATACGTTGTTACATTTTGAAATCTTTATCTTTAATACTTTCTAATATGTGAGAGGTAATTGAATACGTCTTCATCCGTTTCTATATGAATTTACTGAATTTATTCATATCCATGTATATCCGTGAAGCGTCATCGTGTGTCCTCGTTTACTGGGAGTTCTAAAAGTTGCTATGAGGTTTCGATGTGCGTGTAATGTGTGTCTGAAAAGTTTCTAAATGTTTCAGATTTGGGGTACATTCGGGATTTTCAAAAATCTTATTAGGGTTCTAAGGCAAATTAAAAAGTCGTACTGCGAAGCAGAACACTAGATTTTTAGCCTTTTCTTTACATGAGAAAGTTCACGTAGTTAACACACGAAAAACGCACACACTTATCTAAAGCACAGAAATCTAATTCTATAACCTAATTTAATACTACTGCATACAACGCAATTTCCTCGCGCATAATATCGCACGCTGCGTATATCAGTTAAAATGGTCCTTATATACAAAACAGCAAAATTCTCACCGCTTGTGAGAACGACCAGCGCGGGGCTAAAAATTGGTGGAGCCCCAAGTGATATTTAATTTTCTATATATTTTTTTGATTATAAGTGGATTATGGGAAATGTCTAAGTAGCTCGAAAATAGATAACGATGCATCGACGGATAGAGAATGAAGGATTGCGACGCATAAGTATAATGACGAATGGAAAAACATGAAAAGGGATAGATAAGGATAAGAAAGCGGATTGAAAAAGATGTATTAAAACGCATAGCTAATACATTTTTTCGAGAAAAAAATAAGAAGGATAAAACGTGATTGGGTCGGATACAATTTCCGATAAACAATAAAGTATTGAAAGGGAAAAGTATAGAAACGAATGGAAAAACATAACAACGGATATATAAGGATAAGAAGGCGTATTGAAAAAGATGGATTCAAACAGATAGCCAACATATCAGGATTTAGCTGTATCCGTAGTTTATTGTTATATTGTCTTTTCCGTCAATATTTAATCATTTGCCCCTGTTTTTTGCAATAATTACAAATTATAATTTTTGTGTTTTGATTTGTAAAATTATATGACCGATTTGGAGAATTGTTTGATTGTTTTGGAAAATTATTTGATTGATTTAAAAAATTATTTGATCGATTTGCTGTTATTGGGCTAACTGTGTATTGATTGAAACTTCTGAGAGTTCGACATCTAAAATCAGTGTAACCCCTCTTGTTACAAATTTGGCATACTCTAATTTCACATGGTGAGTTATTTACTTTCGTAGATCTGTCCGCGTTAGTTATATTTCTCTCTAGTTCATCGGGTTTTTGTTTATAAAGGTTTCCTTTCCGTAAATCTAAAGCAGCGTTAAGTTTAAATCCTTCTTCAATTGTATTATTAGTGATATCTTTGAATACGTCATCTTCTTTTACGCGAATTTCCATTTCTGGTCTTAAACTCCTCCATTATTTATTGTATGGGCATCACAAATTTGATCAGCAATTTCCTTAATTCGGTTAGCATAGGATAAAACTATTTCTTTTTCCCACATGTAGGTACTGCCTAATTCTCCTTGTAATTGATAAACTGTAATGAAAGAGATTATTCGGGTTTCAATCGTGTACAAAACTACGAAACTTCGGCGAAATTCGTAGTTTTGTACACGATTGAGACCTGAAGTATCTCTTTTATCATAATAAATTATCTTGTAAGCATTGCATCTATTGAAATTAAATTAAATCTATTATTAATCTGTTAATTAATAAAATATATAAAATCAATTGATCAGTTCGTCTACTCTATCGAATGTCATGCCGCAAATACTTTTGGGAGCTTCTCCTTTAATTTTACAGCATATCATTTTTACTAGATTTTCTTCTACCAAAGCGATTGCTGGGAGCATTGATTTGACCTCGTCACATTCTTCAATGAATGAAGGTCCTCTGACGGCCTGGGCCCTAGCAACTTGCTGCCATATGGCCGAAGCCTAGGCAGCCGTAGCACCTCTAGACCTCCGTCTTTCTGCGTACGCGGCAGGACACTTATCCTATCTTTAGGTATCCTGTCTGCGCTAGGCTTGCAGCAAACTCCTCCCTCATTTCTACAAAGGCCCTCAGATGACCTCTGAAGGACCTCTTAGTAAGACGAACCTTAATTTTGCCACACGTAGCCGCATCGAAGTGTCTACGCACGGCAGCTTCCACTTCCTCTTCATCCGTTATTGTGTCAAGGTCCAGAACCTCGACCTCAACACAGGGGACGAGTTCGCGTGCGCTTCCCCCATCCCCAACCGCCTCCTTGATAGCAATAGACAGTTTTGTTCTGCCTTCCACTGCAGGTATGATCTTAACTCCGGGCAGGCTTCACTTTTTGCTTGAGGTCTCTAAGGACCTCAGCGTAGGTGAGACCCTCCGCCGTTTTAATGAGAACCGCGTCGGGTCTAGATCTACTCTGCTTCGTTTTCAGTTCTCTGGTCTTTAGTGCAGTTGTAGGCACCCCTCCCTTATCCTTTTTGGGAGTTGAGGCTGTCGCTTTTCCAGCACAGATCCGCGGCTTCTTCGTCAATGGCTTTAAAGAACTTGCCTCAGCGGGACTCAGAGTGGGCTCCATCTCTCGCTTCCCAGGATGGGGAGTGGGAGTTCCCAAGGTTTCTTCCGTCTGAGTCCCGCTATGGCTTGTTCCCTATGAAGCCCTTCGGTCGCCATTGAGTTATCTCGAACTTGGTGCAAGATGCACAAGATGATGAATTTGACATCAATTTCAGCAATGTCCACCTTATTAGCCGACAGTTCTCTCCCGCCCACCTTCTCTGTAAAATCCAAAGGACCTCTTAACTCCTCACACATGCTCCTGTTTTTTTTGTTAGCCTCCATATTGTTCACACGAGTAGCTAGAGAAGTAAAGGTCCACCCCGCAGAGCCCCGCATGCGGGGGTCAGGTCTATATACTCTAAGAGTGCGACCTGGTATCCTAGAGACACAGTTCGAGTCATGACTCCCTGGTACCACTTATTCCTCGGCACGGTTGTTGACACCTTAACTTGGGGTTCTAAGTGTGTTTGGTACTGCGAGGCGTATTTTATTTCCGCTTTACTCTCAGTTTCCAGAGAACATTCCTCTATCCGCCAAATGGGGACGCGCCAAGTAGGGGTATCACCTCTCATTCACTACAGACAACTGCAATGGCACTTGGGAATCAGAGAGGTTGGAAAATACGGGCATGTCTCCACCGGGTATCACGTCGCTAATAAAATATTGAGATCCAGTGAGTGTCGCAGAAACGGGCATGTGTCGCTCAAGCATCGCTTTCCCAGTGAAATATTGAAAAAGAGAAAGTGTGGAAAAACAGGAATTTCTTCCCCTGGCAAAACTTTTCCTTCAAAATATTAAGATCGAGAGAATATGGAAAAACGGGCATGTGTTCCCTGGGAATCAATTCCCGAGTCAAATATTAAGATCGAGGGAGTATTGCGAAAACCGGCATTTCTTGACCAGGAATCACTTTTCTGGAGAAATATTGCGAATTAGAGAGTGTGGAAAATACGGGCATGTCTCCCAAGGGCATCACGTTCCCAATAACATATGTAGATCGAGAGCATATGACAGAAATTGGCATGTGCTGGCTGCGCATCACTTCTCCAGTGAAATAATGATAAAGAGGGAATATATCAAAAACGTGCATGTCTTCCCCGGGCATCACTTCTCAAGCGAAATATTCAGATTGAAAAGATTATGGTAAAAACCGGCATATCTTCCAGGAGAATCACTTCCTCAGTAAAATCTTGAAATGGAGAGACTATAGAAAAAACGGGCATGACTTCTCCGGGTATTACATCCTCAGTAAAATATTTAGAACGATAGGGTGTGTCAAAACAGACATGTCTTCCCCGGGCATCACGTCCCCAGTAAAATATTGAGATCGAAAGAGTATGGAAAAAACAGCATGTTTTTCCCGAGCATAACTTCTCCAGAAAAATATTCGGATCAAGAGATCATGGTAAATACCGGCCTGTCTCTCCCGGGCACCACTTCCCCAGTGAAATATTAGGAACGAGAAAGTGTGGCAAAACGGGAATTTTTTCCTCAGGCAACACTTCCCCATTAAAATGCTAAGATCGAGAGACTATGGAAACAACCGGAACGCCTTCCCCGGGAATCAGTTCCCCAGTCAAATATTGAGATCGAGAGAGTGTTGCGAAAACCGGCATTTCTTGACCAGGAATCACTTTGCTAGAGAAATATTGCGAATCAGAGACTGTGGAAAATACAAGCATATCTTCTCCGGGCACCACTTGCCCAGTAAAATATTGAGATCGAGAGAGTATGGAAAAAACCGGCATGTCTTCTCAGAGCATAACTTCCCCAGTGAAATATTTAGATCGAAAGACTATAGCAAAAACGGGCACGTCTTCCACTGGCATCGCTTCTCCATGGATACATTAAAAACGAGAGAGTGTGGCAAAAATGGGCATGCCTTCCCCGGGCATTACTTCCCCAGTGAAATATTTAGAACGAGAGAGTGTGGCAAAAACAGGCTAAAATTCCCCGGGAATAACTACATCAGTGATATATACAGACCGAGAGAATATTGCAAAAACGGGCTCGTTTTCCACGGGGTTCACTTCCCCAGTGAAGTATTAAGATAAAGAGACTATAGAAAAAACGGGCACGTCTTACCCTGGCACCGCTTCTCTAGTAAAATATTTAAAATGAGAGAGTGTGGCAAAAATGGACATGCCTTCCTTGGGTATCACATCCAAAGTCAAATATTCCGAACGAGAGAGTGTGGCAAAAACGGATATGTCTTTCTTGGTCATCAATTCCCCAGTTAAATAATAAGATCGAGGGACTATGGCAAAAGCAGACATGTCTTCCCCGGGCAACACTTCCACATGGCAATATTTAGATTGAATGACTATAGCAAAAACAGAAATGTCCCGGACAGACCAGCAAAAGCATAAACTCTAGAAATTGTTTTTTAGAAGTAAACTCTTAGATAAGTATCTGATAGAACCGGATACGCGCATCTTTTGAATTTAGAGTAATTCAGTTTTTGTTTCTGTTTACCAATTAGGACCTGGATGGTCCTGGAAAAGCATACACTGCAGAAATGGGTTTTCCGCAGTTAATTCTCATATAAGCCGCTGATAGACCCGGATAGGAGAATCTTTTGAACTTACAGAAAATAGGTTTTGCGTTCTGTTTCCCAAATAAATCCCGGTTATATGCGGATAAACCTACACTATAGGAATACCGGATATTACCGGATGGGCGCTTCTTTTGAACTTAGAGAAATTCAATTTTCGCCTTTGTGCCACAAATAGGTCCCTGATGGACCCAGATACATGGTTCTTTCTAATTCAAAGAAAAATCAAGTATATTTTATGTCTCTCAAATAGGTCCCGGACAGACCAGCGTAAGCATAAACTCTAGAAATTGTTTTTTAGCAGCAAACTCGTAGATAAGTATCTGGTAGAACCTGGTACGCGCATCTTTTAAATTTAGAGGAATTCAGTTTTTGTTTATGTGTCCCAATTAGGACCCGGATCGTCCCGGATAAGCATAAACTGCATAAATGGTTTTTTGGGAGGTAATTCTCTGATAAGCCGCTGATAGACCCGGATAGGAGAATCTTTTAACCTTACAGAAAATTAGTTTTGGGTTCTGCTTCCCAAATAGGTCCCGGGTAGACGCAGATCAACGTGCACTATAACAATACCGGATAGTACCGGATAGGCGCTTCTTTTAAACTTAGAGGAATTCAATTTTCGCATCTGTGCTACAAATAGGTCACGGATAGCCCCAGTTAAGTGAAAATTGTATAGGACTTTTTTTCTAGGTGTAAATTCCCAGTTAATACGCTGATAAACCCGGGTATTACATCTTTTAAAGTTACAGGAAATTCATTTTCGTTTCTGTGACAAAAATAGGTCCCTGACAGACCCAGATAGGCACTTTTTTGAACTTGCAGGCCAACAATTTTAGGATAGCAATCTATTAAAGTATGGGCCTCATGCACCTTTTGCCTAGAGTTTTATTGAAACGTCTTCCATCCTTTCTTTAACCCTTTTTATTTTATCCTTATTGTAAACAGTCACAAACTTTTATGTCACCCCTCCTATCTTCACTGCCCCCTTTTGCACGCCCTGTCCCTCTCCCTATCCATGGATTTCGTTCTCTAATCCGTCCCTAACCCCTTTTATAATCCCTCCACTCTCCCTTACTTTCTTCTTTACTCTGACCGCCTCCTGTGGCCTCCAACTGTACCCCCTTGACAGCTTTGGCTCTACACTATCCTATTCCTTTCTCTCTACACACGTCTCTATCAATTCCATTACATGAAATTCCTTGATCAATGAAAACCTTCTTGTCTTTTATCCTATTTTTCTTACGCATTCCCCCCCATTTACCTTTCCAGCTCTCCAATTCCTCCAGTTTCTCCCCTTGATCCTAACTTTCCCTATCTTGCCTTTAACCCACCCTATGCTCTGTAGCAGCGCTTCCACCCCTCCCTTTCTTCCCTACTCTTTAACTTTAATTCTCTTATTACAATATTATTTCTCGTATCTACCTTTTCTGTCCTCTCCATCCTTTACTCCATTGCCCTTATTCTTTTCCTATCCGCTTTCTTGTCCGTTTCATTCCTACGCTCTCCTAATTTCTCTTCTATCATGTTCTCCGCCCTCTTCCAAATACCTTGCTTTTCACCCTGCCCACTATCACCTAATTCCCTTTCCGACCTGCCCTCCACCTTCTCAAGCATTTGTTCCGTTCTTTCCTTTCACTCTCTTATCTCTTCTTTTAACTGCTTCATTTCATCATCTTTTCCCTTCTTTACTGACGCCAGTTCTCTCTGCAATCCTTCTAATTGGTCCCTCAGCTCTTTTACCTCCTTTTCTCATCTCTTCTCTCTTACCATCAGGTCCTCCCTCATATCCTCTATCTCCTCCATCGCCCCCTTACGTGCTCCCTCATCCCTCTGACCTCGCCTATCATCACTCCTAAAGCCTTCTTCTTTGTCTGTTCCTCTATTTTTATGGAGGATGACCTACGTGTCCGTCCGCTCTTTATAAAGGGACTCTCTAGCGCGTTTTTCTCGCGGCTATCCTTGTTGTCTCTTTTTCTCTTTAAGAGATCCTTCCCTTAACTCGCGCTAGATGCTCTCTCCCTTGCTTTGGCGTTTCCTTCGTTCCGATCTTTTTTCATGTTTCCATATTTATTATAAGCAACACTTGCTGTTAAAACACTTATATTAACACAGTATAATTTGTCGGGATTGTTATTGTGCATGAAGGCACGTGTTTCCAAAATTGCTTTGTCGACATTTTATCAATATCAGCATTTTGAACGAACTTAGACTTCGGACGGTCACATACCTTTCCCATGAGAGTCAGCAAGAAGCCCCACAATCGTATATCCATCCGAGGGGGCGAGAATGATTAGCGCCCTGGCTCACTAGCATTCGTCGACCAATTCTCTTACCTTGCTAGGTAAGAGCATTCGTCGACCAATTCTCTTACCTTGCTAGGTAAGATGTTCAATAGAAAAAGAAATAATCGCAATGTTTCCTTACTCCACCCGTTTTTTCTCGTACGTGTCGCACCGTGAATTGTCACCCTTAAGGATTAGATGCAAAATCGGAAATCCGACAAGGGGGGGATTTTGGGAAAAAAGGTAATTTTGTACTATATATTTAATCACAGTGTTTGTATTTGTGTTTGAAGTTTAGTATATATATATATATATATATATATATATATATATATATGTTGTATTTGACTATTGTTGGGTTCCTTAATGCTTAAAAGACTGTGTTACAGTTACTAAATTGGACAGCTCTAGTGCAGCTAATACGTATATCTAACGATGGGTGCTTGTCCCGAGTGCAATAATTCAATCTGCAGAGGATCACCGGACGCTGTTTTCTGCAAAAAGTGTGGCAGTATTCTACAACAACTATATAGAAATAAATATTCTTTACCTAGCTCCCCTCGGACACTTTTGATTAAGAGTCTAATCTTGCCCCACTTTGATTACAATTGTTTAGTACATGATGATTGGTGCGACGATTTAAATGTAAAGCTCGAGCTAGTGTTCAACACGTGTGTCTGTTTTATCTACAATTTTCCTAAATACGATCACAGAACTCCAAGCCAAGAGAAGACAATTATTTAAGGGTAATTTGCTTTACACTCTTTTTCGAAACAAAGCTCCGGAGTATCTATTTAACCTCTTCCAATCTGTAGACAGAGACCTTTCAGCCCAGTTTAAACTTCTTGAAAGACACAGAATCCTTAAGATTCCTTACCATAGAACGTTTCAGCTTCCCTGTATCAATTCAAGAATTTCTATTTCAAATATTTGTACGATATTCATAACCCAACTCTTAATATTACTCACTGTTGAAATCTTTTATTTAGTTCTCAAATATTTCGTCTTCTAATTTATTTCTGTTTTCATTAACTTTTGTAATTTTTTTATTTTTTTATTTCGCATACACATAGGTTTTTCTTCTCTATTTTTTTTAACACTAAATGTGAATTACTAAGCATTATTCCTATACTTAATTCGATAAGTATTCTGAGGTCGTCTCTATTTATTTATTTTATTTAGTATTAAACAAGTATTTTGCCTATCAGTGCTTGCATAAATTTGTAATGACCTTGTATCATCCTGTTCGTTAGAGGGCTTTTTATCCCTAGGAACTTTTCTTGATTAAATACAAATAAATACAAATATACTTCATTTTGGCCGATTTGAATTATGAGTGTATAAAAGATTTAAACCCTTTGATAACGCACAAGTATTGTAGCAGCAAAGGCACCTCTTAGGAGGCAAGATTCATCTATCCCGCAAGAAAAATAAAACAATGTAAGGTTATTTTTAATTGATTATCTGGGTTCTTCCGGAATATCATATCACACTATCCTTTTTGGTACGTAGCATAACTATAACATTTTACGTTGTTTGATAAAGATTCATCTCTTTGGTGTAAAATAAATTATTTTGGTAAAAGTCAGTTTTTTTTCACTAAAAATTGATTCAATTCAATGTTGTTTAAAAATCAACCGTGTGGATGAAAATTAATGTACTTTAATAAAAATATGTCTCTTGGCTAAAAATTGATTTTGATGCTTAAAAATAAATGTAAAATTAAAAAAAAAATTATAAAATTTTTAAACCAAATATAGGGGCAAAAAAATGTTTAAAAAAATTTCAACATTTTTTTTGTGGTTGTGTTTTACAGATACACCTCTTGTTTTTTCTTTGAAAAAAGGCTCTTATTGTCTACTTCAAAATATATTTTACCCAAATTTTTCGTAATGGTACTTCTTGGCTTAAAAAGGCCAACTCTGGCGCAGGGTACCGTACGCGTATTGCGTATAGCGCATAACATGACCTCGATTAAAAAAAATATTTAACTTATTTTCAATATTGCGATTCCAATCCGGCTGGTGTCATACTATTATTCTTATTCCCTTATTCACTTGTTTCGAGCTGATTGTCAAATATTTTCCCATCATCATACTGCCTGTCAGTCCACTAACTTTCTGATTCCGCGATTCACTTGTTTCGAACAGACTGTCAAATATTCTTATAGCATCTTGCTGTCTGCCACGATACTACTTTCTGCATTCGTTATTCACTTGTTTCGAAAAAAACTTGATGATCATCTGTCAGCAGTAATAATTGTACTACATACTTGTGCTTTAAAAGACCTCATTCTTTGATTAAAAAATGTTTCG
>JAAAKG020136201.1:3152-13277 GCA_010014905.2 Druon quercuslanigerum
ACAAAATTTCGGAAAGCTATTATAACCATAAGGACTAAACAAAAATGCTCTATAATCTAAATTGTGTAAATAAAAAATAAGAAATAAAATATATTTTTCTGAACTTCCTTCGGCGCTCTTAATCATCATTTGACATTTATAACCTTGTCTATGGATCGGAAGTTGTAGTTTCGCTTAATCGTAAGAATCTTATAAATTCTGTCCACGTCTTTGATGTGAGTAAAATCCATATTTTCTTGAAGCAATTCATAAGCCTTATTTGAATCTTCATTAGATTTTAGGCTCAGTTTTCTATCCTGATTTTTCCAATTTGAAAATTCTGGGCCCATAACCTGCTCCGCTTCCAAAATTTCGGAAAGCTATTATAACTATAATCACTAAACCAAAATGCTCTATAATTTAAATTGTTTAAATGAAAAATAAAAAATAAACTATATTTTTCTGAACTTCCTTCTGCGCTTTTGATCATCATTTGACATTTATAACCTTGTCTATGGATCGGAAGTTGTATTTTCGCTTACTCGTAACAATCTTATAAATTCTGTCCACGTCTTTGCTGAGAGTAAAGTCCATATTTTCTTGAAGCAATTCCCCGTGGTAAAGTTGCCATTGGTCTTCTGATGTTCGATCTCTCTACGGTAACGGATAAAGTAAAATATATTGAATTTATATATATAAGGAACTGCTTAAAAACATAAATTACAATTAATAAGCCATACTGACCAGCCAGGAAAAATTGAAAAAAAATTCACATTAAAAACTTTCCGTTCTGGATTACATCATAAATCTAAATATTGTGCTTCTTATATATTTATCCTAAAAACAGAGGAAGGATGAAATAGCCTCGGAAAATGCAGCCTGAACTTTTTTATAACTCTTCTTGGCTCTGATATACTTTTTCATTATAAAACTGAATTTCAAAAGGCAACTTTGAATGGATAATATTACCATAATACGAACTTTTGATCAAAAGTTTTCATTTCAGAGTATTATTAGTTTTGTAGTCCAAGGCGAAATTTATTCCAGAAATAATTGAGCAAGGAGATGGTTTATTGGCTTACTTATACTATTAAAAAAATATAATAATAAACGAAATAGTTGAATTTCCTTGCCAAAAATATTCATTTAAAAAGAAAATTAATTTTTTAATTAATAGTTCAATTTTTATTATTAAAATATTATTTTCAACATGGTAGTTAACTTTTAACTAAATAGTAGTATTATCATACTAAAAATATCAATTTTTTACAAACAATTTTATTTTCAAACAAATAGTTGAACTTTTATACTGGGAATATCAATTTTCAACAAAAATGTTTATTTCCAACCAAATAGTGAAATTTTTCTACTGAAAGTATTAATTTTTAACAAAAAAATTATTTTCTTACTAAATAGTTTAATTTTCCGCCATTTTAAAACCACAATAACAAATTTTTAACAAATTTTCAACAAAATAGTTGAATTTTAAATTTTTTTATGTTTATTTTTTATGCTGAAAATATTAATTTCTAATTGAAAATTCCATTAATAATCAAATAGTTAAATTTTCATATTAAATATGTTAATTTTAAACAAAAAAGTAAATTTTTAATCAATAAGTTCAATTTTCATAATGAAAAAATTCATTTTTAACAAACCAGCTTAATTTGTTAACATTTTGGAACCGAAAAGACGTATTTTTAACCAAAATAGTTAAATGCTCTAACATTTTCAATTAAGTTAATTTCTTACTAAATAGGTGAATTTCTATGCTGAAAATATTAATTTCCAATAAAAAAAATCCATTCATAATCAAATAGTTTAATTTTCGTATTAAAATATTAACTTTAACCAGAAAAGTAAATTCTCAACCAAAAAGTAGAATTTCCACACTGAAAATATTCATTTTCGACACAACAGTTAATTCTTCATACTGCAAATATTAATTTTTAACAAAAAAGGTAAATTTAAAAAAAAGGTATTTAAAAAGGTAAAATTTTAAAACCACAGTGACAAATTTTTAACAAAATCGTTGAATTTTGATGCTGAAAATATTAATTTTCATCAAAAAGTAAATTTTCAACTAATAAGATGAATTTTCATATTGAAAATATTTGTTTTTGACAAAAAAGTTAATTTTTAATTAAAAAGTTAAATTTGCACCCTAAAAATATTTATTTTTAACAAAATAGCTCAATTTATTAACATTTTAAAACTGAAAAGACGAATTTTTATACAAATAGATGAATCTGTATACAGAAAATATCCATTTTCAACATAAAGAGTATTTTTTAACCAAATAGATAAATTCTTTAAGATAATTTCAATAAAGATAATTTCTTACTAAATAGTTGAATTTTCAATTTTTTTATGTTTTTTTATTCTGTAAATATTAATTTTCAATAAAAAATTCCATTTATGATAAAATAGTTTAATTTTCACATTAGTAATATTAATTTTAAACAAAAAAGTAAATCTTTAACCAATAAGTTGAATTTTTATAATGAAAATATTTATTTTTAACAAAAAAAAGTTCATTTTCAATAACGAGTTGAATTTTCACACTAAAATTAGTCATTTTTAACAAAAAATTTCATTTGATTAACATTTTGGAACCGAAAATATTAATTTTCATCCAAATAGTTAAATCTTCATATTGAAAATATCAATTTTGAACAAAAAGAGTATTTTTTAACCAAATAGTTAAATGATCTCACATGTTCAATTAAGTTAATTTCTTACTAAATAGTTGAATTTTTATGCTCAAAATATTAATTTCCAATAAAAAAAATCCATTCATAATCCAATAGTTTAATTATCGAATTAAAAATATTAACTTTAACCAGAAAAGTAAATTCTCAACCAAAAAGTAGAATTTCCACACTGAAAATATTCATTTTCGAGACAACAGTTAATTCTTCATACTGCAAATATTAATTTATAAAGAAAAGATACTTTCTTACTATATAATTGAATTTTCCATTATTTTAAAACCACAGTAACGAATTTCCAACAAAATCGTTGAATTTTTACGCTGAAAATATTAATTATCATCAAAAAAAGCAAATTTTCAACTAATAAGATAAATTTTCATACTGAAAATTTTTATTTTTTACAAAAAAGTTAATTTTCCTCCAAGGATCTGAATTTTCTTACTAAAAATATTTATTTTTAACAAAATAACTCAATGTGTTAACATTTTGGAACCGAAAAGACAAATTTTCACCCAACTAGTTGAATCTTTATACTGAAAAAATCAATTTTCAACAGAAATGTTTATTTTCAAACAAATAGTGGAATTTTCCTACTGAAAGTAATAATTTTCAACAACGAACTTAATTTTCAACCAAAAAGTTGAATTTTTTGACTAAAAATATTCATTTTTAACAAAAGAGTTCAATTTATTAATATTTTGGAACCAAAAAGACGAATTTTCAACAAAATGGTTTAATTTTAAATTTTTTTATGTTTATTTTTTATGATGAAAATATTAATTTACAATCAAAAATTCCATTAATAGTCAAATAGTTCAATTTTTATATTAAAAATGTTAATTTTAAACAAAAAAGTAAATTTTAACCAATAAGTTGAATTTTCATGGTGAAAATATTCCTTTTCGACAAAAATGTTAATTCCTCAATCTGGAAATATTAATTTGCATCAAAAAGTAAATTTTCAACCAATAAGATGAATTTTGATACTGAAAATATTTATTTTTAAGAAAAAAGTTAATTTCCAACAACGAGTTGAATTTGCAGGCTAAAAATAGTAATTTTTAACAAAATAGCTCAATTTATTAACACTTAGGAACCAAAAAGACGATTTTTCAACAAAACAGTTGAATCATCATACTGAAAATATCAATTTTCAACAAAAATGTTTATTTTCAAACAAATAGTGAAATTTTCATACTGAAAATATTTATTTCTGACAAAAAAGTTAATTTTCAAGCAAAGAGTTGGATTTTTACATTGAAAATATTCATTTTGAACAAAGTAACTCAACTTATTAACATTTTGGAACCTAAAAGAGGAATTTTTACCAAAATAGTTGAATCTTCGTACTGAAAATATCAATTTTCAACAAAAATGTTTATTTTTAACTAAATAGTTGAATTTTTCACCAGTTTCGGAAAAAAATTACCCAAATAGTGGAATTTTCATACTGAAAGTATTAATGTTCAACAAAAAATTAATTTTTAACCAAAGATTTGAATTTTCAGACTTCAAATATTCATTTTTAACAAAATAGCTTAATTTATTAAAAGACGAATTCCCACCAAAATAGTTGAATCTTCCTACGGAAAATATCCATTTTCATCAAAACGAGTATTTTTAAACCAAATAGTTAAAGCTGCTTACATGTTCAATAAAGATAATTTCTAACCAAGGAGTTGAATTTTTCGCCATTTTCAAACCACAATGACGAATTTTCAACAAAGTCGTTGGATTTTTATGCTGGAAATATTAACTTCAAATAAAAAATTCAATTAATAATCAAACAGTTTAATTTTCATATTGAAAAAATTAATTTTAAACAAAAAAGAAAATTTTCAACTAACAAAATTAATTTTCATACTGAAAATATTCATTTTCGACAAAAAAGTTAATTCTTCATACTGTAAATATTAATTTTTAACACAAAAGTTAACTTCTTACTAAATAGTTGAATCTTTCGCCATTTTAAAACCATAATGACGAATTTTAAACAAAATCGTTGAACTTTTATTCTAAAAATATTGATTTTCAATAAAAAAATTCCATTCATAATCAAATCGTCCAATTTTCATATTGAAAATATTAATTTTAAACAAAAAAGTAAATTTTCCACCAAAGAGTTGAATTTTGACACTAAAAATATTCATTTTTAACAAAACAGCTCAATTTATAAACATTTTGGAACCGAAAATACGTATTTTTCTCCAAAATAGTTGAATATTCATACGGAAAATATATATTTTCAACAAAATGAGTATTTTTTAACCACATATTTAAATACTCTAACATTTTCAATTAAGTTAATTTCTTACTAAATAGTTGAATTTTCCACAAATTTCAAACCACAATGACGGATTTACAACAAAATAGTTTAATTTTTTAATTTTTTATGTTTCTTTTTCATGCTGAAAATATTAATTTCCAAGAAAAATTCCATTTATAGTCAAATAGTTCAATTTTTATATTAAATATTCATTTTAAACAGAAAAGTAAATTTTCAACCAATAAATTGAATTTTCATACTGAAAATATTCATTTGCGACAAAAAAGTTAATTCTTCATACTAAAAATGATAATTTTTAACAAAAAAGTCAGTTTCTTACTAAAAAGTTGAATTTTCCGCCTTTTTCAAACCTCAATGATGAATTTTCAACAAAATCGTTAAAGTTTTAAGCTGAAAATATTAATTTCCAATGAAAAATTACACTTTAATCAAATAGTTCAATTTTCATATTAAAAATTTTAATTTAAAACAAAAAAGTAAATTTTCAACCAATAAGTTCTGTTTTCATACTGAAAATATTTATTTTTGACAAAAAAGTTGATTTTCAACAAAATAGTTAAATTTTTAATTTTTTTATGTTTATTTTTTATGCTGAAAATATTAATTTCCAATAAAAAATTCCATTTATAGTTTAATAGATCAATTTTTATATTGCAACTTTTAATTTAAAACAAAAAAGTAAATTTTTAACCAATAAGTTATATTTTCATACTGAAAATATTTATTTTTGACAAAAAAGTTAAATTTCAACCAAAGAGTTGAATTTTCACACTAAAAATATTCATTTTTAACAAAACAGCTCAATTTATAAACATTTTGGAACCGAAAATACGTATTTTTATCCAAAATAGTTAAATATTCATACGGAAAATATATATTTTCAACAAAATGAGTATTTTTTAACCAAATATTTAAATACTCTAACATTTTCAGTTAAGTTAATTTCTTACTAAATAGTTGAATTTTCCACAAATTTCAAACCACAATGACGGATTTTCAACAAAATAGTTTAATTTTTAATTTTTTATGTTTATTTTTCATGCTGAAAATATTAATTTCTAATAAAAAATTCCATTTATAGATAAACAGATCAAATTTTATATTAAAAATATTAATTTTAAACAAAAAAGTCAATTTTACCAATAAGTTGAATTATCATACTGAAAATATTCATTTTTAAAAAAATAGTTCAATTTATCAACATTTTTGAACCAAAAAGACGAATTTTGACCCAAATAGTTGAATCTTCATACTGGAAATATCAATTTTCAACAAAAATCTTTATTTTCAACCAAATAGTGGAATTTTCCTACTAAAAGTATTAATTTTGAACAAAAAAATTATTTTTTGACCAAAGAGTTGAATTTTTAAACTAAAAATATTCATTTTTAACAAAATAGTTCAATTGATTAACATTTTGGAACCAAAAAGACGAAGTTTCAACAAAACAGTTGAATTTTATATTACTTTATGTTTATTTTTTATGCTGAAAATATTAATTTCTAATAAAAAATTCCATTTCTAGTCAAATAGTGCAATTTTTATATTAAAAATGTTAATTTTAAACAAAAAGAAAATTTTAACCAATAAGTTGAATTTTCATACTGAAAATATTCATTTTCGGCAAAAAAAATTATTCTTCATACTGTAAATATTAAGTTTTAGCAAAAAAATTATGTTCTTACTAAATAGTTGAATTTTCCGCCTTTTTCAAACAACAATGACGAATTTTTAACAAAATCGTTGAATTTTTATGCTGAAAATATTATTTTCCAATGCTCAATTCATTAATATTTTGGAACTGAAAAGACATATTTTTACCCAAATAGTTGAATTTTCATACTGAAAATATTATTCATACTGCAAATATTCATTTTTAACAAAAAACCACAATGACGAATTTTCAACAAAATAGTTGAATTTTTATGCTGAAAATATTAATTTCAAATAAAAAAATTCATTTACAATTAAATAGTTTAATTTTCATATTGCAAATATTAAATTTAAACAAAAAAGTAAATTTTCAACCGATAAGTTCTATTTTCATACTTAAAATATTTATTTTTGACAAAAAAGTTAATTTTTAATCAAAGATTTTAATTTTCACACTAAAAATATTCATTTTTAACGAAACAGCTAAATTTATTAACATTTTGGAATCGAAAAGACGAATTTTTACGCAAATAGTTGAATTGTCATATTGAAAATATTAATTTTTAACAAAAGGATTGTTTTTTAACTAAATAGTTAAATGCTCTAGCATTTTCAATTAAATCATTTTCTTACTAAATAGTTGAATTTTTCACCATTTTCAAACTACAATGACGAATTTTCAACAAAATATTTCAATTTTTATAACCAAAATATTAATTTAAAAAAAATCCATTTATGATAAAATAGTTCAATTTTCACATTAAAAATAATATTTTTTAACAAAAATTAAATTTTCAACCAATAAGTTGAATTTTTATACTGAAAATATTCATTTTCGACAAAAAATTTAATTCTTCATACTGAAAATATTGATTTTCAACAAAAAAGTTAACTTTTGACTAAATAGTTGAATTTTTCACCATTTTTTAACCACATTGACGAATTTTCAACAAAGTCGTTGATTTTTTATGCTGGAAATATTAATTTCGAATAAAAAATTTCGTTTATGATCAAATATTTCAATTTTCTTACTAGAAATATTAATTTGCATTAAAAAGTAAATTTTCAACCAATAAGATGAATTTTCATATTGCAAATATCAATTTTCAACAAAAAGGAGTGTTTTTTAACCAAATAGTTAAATGCTCTAACATTTTTATTTAAGTTAATTTCTTACTAAATATTTGAATTTTTCACCATTTTCAAACCACAATGAATAATTTTCAACAAAATAGTTCAATTTTCATGCTGAAAATATTAATTTTCAATCGAAAATTCCATTTATAGTCAAATAGTAAAATTTTTATATTAAAAATGTTAATTTTAAGCTAAAAAGTAAATTTTAACCAATAAGTTGAATTTTCATACTGAAAATATTCATTTTCGACAAAAAATTTAATTCTTCTTACTGAAAATATTAATTTTTAACAAAAAAGTTAACTTTTGACTGAATAGTTGAATTTTTCACCATTTTTAAACCACATTGACGAATTTTCAACAAAATCGTTGAATTTTCATGCTGGAAATATTAATTTTCATCAAAAAGTAAATTTTCAACCAAAAAGATGAATTTTCACACTAAAAATATTTATTTTTGACAAAAAAATTAAATTTTCAATTAAAGAGTTAAGTTTTCAGACTAGAAATATTTATTTTTAACAAAATAGCCTAATTTATTAACATTTTGGAACTAAAAAGAGTTGTACTAAAAATCTTTGTACTGAAATTTTCAATTTTCAACAAAAATGTTTATTTTCAACCACATAGTGGAATTTCCTTATTGAAAGTTCTAATTTTTAAGAAAAAAATTAATTTTCACTCAAAGAGTTGAATTTTTACACTAAAAATATTCATTTAAACAAAATAGTTCAATTTTTTAACATTTTTGAACCAAAAAGACGAATTTTCAACAAAATAGTTGAATTTTTAATTTTTTTTTGTTTATTTTTTATGCTGAAAATATTAATTTTAAACAAAAAAGTAAATTTTCAATCAATAAGTTTAATTTTCATAATGAAAATATTTATTTTCGACAAAAAAGTTAATTCTTTAACTGTAAACATTAATTTTTAATAAAAAAGTCAGTTTGTTAGTAAATAGTTCAATTTTCCGCCTTTTCCAAACCTCAAAGATGAATTTTCAACAAAATCGTTGAAGTTTTATGCTGAAAATATTAATTTCTAATAAAAAATTACACTTTAATCAAATAGTTTAATTTTCATATTGAAAATATTAATTTGAAACAAAAAAGTAAATTTTTAACCAATAAGTTCTATTTTCATACTGAAAATATTAATTTTTAACAAAAAGTAAATTTTCAACTAATAAGATGAATTTTCACACTAAAAATATTTATTTTTAACAAAATTGCTCAATTTATTAACATTTTGGAACCGAGAAGACGAATTTGCACCCAAATAGTTGAATCTTTATACTGAAAATATCAATTTTCAACAGAAATGTTTATTTTCAAACAAATAGTGGAATTTTCCTACTGAAATTAATATTTTTTAACAACAAAATTAATTTTCAACCAAAAAGTGGAAGTTTTAGTCTAAAAATATTCATTTTTAACAAAATAGTTTAATTTATTACGATTTTGGAACCAATAAGACGAATTCTCAACAAAATAGTTGAATCTTTAAACAAAAAATATCCATTTTCAAAAAAAAAAGTATTTTTTAACCAAATAGTTAAATGCTCTAACATTTTCAATCAAGTTAATTTCTTACTAAATAGTTGAATTTTCCACGATTTTCAAACCACAATGACGGATTTTCAACAAAATAGTTTAATTTTTTATTTTTTATGTTTATTTTTCATGCTGAAAATATTAATTTCCAAGAAAAATTCCATTTATAGTCAAATAGTTCAATTTTTATATTAAATATTCATTTTAAACAGAAAAGTAAATTTTCAACCAATAAATTGAATTTTCATACTGAAAATATTCATTTGCGACAAAAAAGTTAATTCTTCATACTAAAAATAATAATTTTTAAGAAAAAAAGTCAGTTTCTTACTAAATAGTTGAATTTTCCGCCTTTTTCAAACCTCAATGATGAATTTTTAACAAAATCGTTGAAGTTTTATGCTGAAAATATTAATTTCCAATGAAAAATTAAACTTTAATCAAATAGTTCAATTTTCATATTCAAAATTTTTGTTTGAAACAAAAAAGTAAATTTTCAACCAAATAGTTCAATCTTCATACTGAAAATATCAATTTTTAACAAAATTTTTTATTTTTAACCAAATAGTGGAATTTTTTTACTGAAAGTATTAATTTTCAACAAAAAAGTTATTTTTTAAGCAAAGAGTTGAATTTTTACACTAAAAATATTCATTTTTAACAAAATAGTTCAATTTATTAACATTTTGGAACCAAAAAGACGAATTTTCAACAAAATAGTTTAATTTTTAATTTTTTTATGTATATTTTTTATCCTGAAAATATTAATTTCCAATAAAAAATTCCATTTATTATTATAT
>JAAAKG020136202.1:9726-35983 GCA_010014905.2 Druon quercuslanigerum
TTTTTGCCGAAAAATCGTCTTTTTTGCTAGAAATTAATTTTCTTTGTTACAAATTCATCTTTTTGGTTGAAAATTCATCACTTTGTTGATTCTTTCCATTATTATTTCCATTTTTGGTTGAAAATTGATATTTTTTAGTTCAAAATTCAACTATTTGGTTGAAAATGCTTCTTTTTGGTTTAAAATTCAACTATAACAGTTAAAGGTATTTTAGTTGAAAATTCATCTTTTTTACGTCAAAATTCAACTATTTTGTGGATAAGTAATGTATTTTGTTGAAAAATCGTCTTTTTTATAGAAAATTAATCTACTTGTTTAGAAATTCGTCTGTTTCATTGAAAATTCAATTATTCGAATCAAATATTCATAATTTTATTTGTAAATTTATTTTTTTCGTTGAAATCTAACTTCCTGTTTAACATTCCATAATTTTGTTTGAAAATTCATCTTCTTGGTTTAAAGTTCAACTATTTCAATTAAATATTTATCATTATAGTTGGAAATAATAAAAATTCACCAGTTTGGTTGTAAATTAAACTATTTGTTGACAGTTTTTTGTTGAAAATTAATTTTTTTTAACTGAAAATTTAATAATTTCCTTTGTGCTTAAAAATTGATCTTTTTTTGTTTAAAAATCACCTATTTCATCAAAAAATTCATTTATTTAGTTAAAAAATCGTCTTTTTTAGCATTAATTATTAGAGCATTAATTATTTTAACTAAAAATTTAAATATTCCATTTTTTATTCAAAACTTATCGTTTTTATTTCAAAATTCAACTATTTCATCGAAAATTTAAGCATTCCAATAAAATAATTCATAATTTTAGTTGAAAATTCATCTTTTTGGTTGAGTATTTAACTATTTTGGTTAAAAATTCATAATTATATATAAAAATAATGAAATGTTAAACTATATTGTTAAAAATTGTGTTTTTTTATTAATTTTTTTAAAGTGAACACCTAACTATTCCATTTATGTTGAAAAATGGATCTTTTTATCTTAAAATTAAAATATTTTGTTGAAGAAAATTAATCTTCTTGTGATAAAAACTAAACTACTTTGTTGGAAGTTAAATTTTTTCGTTAAAATATCATTTTGGTTTAAAATTTATCTCTTGCAGTTGAAGATTTATATTTTTAATTTAAAATTCACCACTTTGATTGAAAATTTGTTGCTTTTTTGTGGTAGAGAACTCATTTTTTAAACTAAGATTTTAACTAATCCATTTTGTGTTTCAATCTGATATTTTTAAATTTAAAACTCAACTATTTCGTTAAAAATTGATCTACTTTAGTTTAGAATTCAACTATTTTATGTAAATGTCATGTCTTTTGTTAAAAATCGCATTTTTTATAAAAAAAATGTAAAATTCATATTTTTGTTTTAAAATTAAACTATTTCAGTGAAAGAATCATCATTTTGATTGAAAATTTAACTACTTCATTGAAAGTTATTTCTGTTTTAATTAATTTTTTTAACTGAAAATTTAACGATGCCATTTATGGTTCAAAATGGATTTTTTTTTTAGTTTTAAATTCAACTTTTTGGTTGAAAAATCGTCTTTTTTGGTAGAAAATTGTTCTTCTTGTTTAAAAGTTTATCTATTGCAGTTGATAATTTATCATTATAATTGAAAATTCATCACTTTGCTTGAAAGTTTTTAAAATTATTTTCAAACTGAAAATTTCATTTTTTCCATTTTTGGCTAAAAACTGATATTTTTTAGTTGAAAATTCAACTATATATTTGGATGGTTCCATGCTGTTAAAAAATTGAGTAGGTGCCCTGTTTTATTATTATGAATACTTAAATTTTATTGTAATATTAATGTAGGTACCTTACTAAATTCATTATATAAAAAGTTTTAAAATCCTAAGATTTCAAGTCGAAATATGTTATATTTTTAACAAAAAAAGTTGATTTTTTAATCAATAAAAGTGCATTTTATCCACGTATCGAAGTTTCAAACTCTAACGAGAAATTTTCAACTAAATATTCGAATTTTGGCACAAAAAAGTTTAAACTTGCAGCCAACAGTTGAATTTTCAATAAAAAAGTTTTTTTTTCAATCAAGAAAGATGAGCTTTCTACCAAAAGATATGGATTTTCAACACAAATAAGATAAATTCGCAGCGAAAATTTACATAAAAAACAGTTGAATTAAACCAAAAATGAAGATTTTTCAACAAAAATGCAAAATTTTCAACTAAAGAGATGAGTCTTCAACTGAAGGATAAATTTTTAACAAATTATTTCAACTTTCAACCAAGTAGTTGAAGCTTAACCAAAAAGGATGAATTCATGACGAAAAATGTAATATTTTATTTTGCAACTAAAAAAGATTTTATATTCAATTTAAAAACAATTGATTAAAAATTGAATTGAATCAAAAATATATATATTTGATATTTCAAACAAAAAGATTAACATTTTAAATAAAAAAATAGTTCAAATTAACCAAAAAGGATGAGATTCCAAAAAAAAGTTGAATTTTCAAACTATAGGGAAGAATTTCAAACAAATAATCCCATTTTTATACAAAAAAAAACTTTGACCAAATAGTTGAATTTGCAAACAAAAAGATGAATGTTTTAAAAGGCAGTTAAATTTTTAACAACAAAAAATTCATTTTTAATCAAAAAAAAAAATTTCATCTAAATAGGTGAATGTATAAAAACAAAATTTTTGAAATGTTTTAGAAGGCAGTTGCGTTTTTAACAAATAAACAAAAATTCAATCGAGAAAGATGAACTTTCTACCAAAAAAAAGACTGAATTTTCAATAAAAGAAGATGAATTTCTAAAAAAAAATATAGTAGTTGATATTTTAACGAAAAACGATTATAATTATAAATAAAAAAAACTATTAAAGAGATTAATTTTTAACAAAAAATGCGTTTTTAATAAATTTGTTTAATTTTCAATGAAGCAGTTAAATTTTCAACTAAAAAAAATAAATTCTCAACGAAAAATATAATATTTGACATTTCAACCAAGAAGTATTTAAATTTTAAATAAAAAATAGTGTAAATTAACAAAAAACGAAGATTTTTCAACAATATAGTTAATTTTCAACCAGGTAATATGAATTTTTATCCAAATACATGATTTTATAACCAACACAAAAATAACTGTCATAGAATAGTGGAATTTTTAAATTTTAAAGAAGAATTTTTAATCAAATGGTTGAATTTTCATACAAAAAAGATTAAACTACAACCAAATAGTTGGATTCCAAGCCAAAATGGCAAATTTTTTAAAATTTTGTCTAATGTTTAACAAAAAAATTATTTTCTACCAAAAAGTATGACCTTTCAATACAAGAACGATTAAAATTTTTGATAAAAAATAGTTTAATTCAGCCAAAAAATAATAATTGTCAACAAAACAGTTGAACTTGCAACCAGAGAGTTAAATAAAAAATAGTTTAAATGAACCAAAATTGATGAATTTTCAGCAAAACATTTAATTTTCAATCAGGAATGATCAATTTTTATGCGAATAGAGGAATTTATAACAACAACAAAAATTAATTTTCAATACAAAAGTTGAATTTCCAACAAAAAATATTTTATATTTAAACTTTCAACCAAAGAGATGAAAATTTCACAAAAAAATGCAGTTTTAATAAAATTGTTCATTGTTCACAAAATGGACGAATTTTCATGTAAAAAAAAATATTAAACTTTAACGAAATAGTTAAATTTTCAAGCCAAAAAGACGATTTTTTAAAAATGTGGTTTAATTAAAATATATATATATATATATATATATATATATTTATTTATTTAAATTATTAAAATTAATTTTTTTCAATTTTTGAAGGAAAATAGTTTAATTGAACCAAAAAAGAAGAATTTTTAACGAAATTCTATTTATTTTTAGCAAAGTATTTCAATTTTCAACCAAGTAGTCGATTTTTCCAATCAGAAATAATAAGTTCTTAATAAAGAATATAATATTTGATATTTTATCTAAAAAATATATACATTTTAAATTTAAAAAATAATTTAAATTAAGCCAAAACGTGATTTTTCAACAAAATAGCTCATTTTCAACCAGCAAAGATAATGTTCATCGAAATAGTTGAATTTTCAAATTATAAAGAAGAGTTTTAACCAAATGGTTGAGTTTTCAAACAAAAAAGATTCAACTGTAACCAAATAGTTGGGATTCTAAGCCAAAAAGGCGATTTTTTGTTTAAAAGTTGTTGAATTTTCATCAACAATATTTATTTTCAATCAACAAAGATGAATTCTCAACAAAAAGTATAATAATTCATATTCCAGCCAAAAACGACTTTAGTTTTAAATAAAGAATAGTTAAATTTTTCACCTAATATATTGAAAATGAATTGTTCTGTTGAAACTCATCGTTTCTGGTTAATTAAAACTATTTTTTATTCAAAATTTAAATACTTTTGGGTTAAAATATTAAATATTATATTTTTTGTTGAGAATTTATCCATTTCGATTGAAAATTCAACTACTTGATTGAAAGTTAAACAACTTTGTTTAAAATGCATTATTTTTGTTGAAGATTTCAACCGAATTGGATTTGCAACTAGAAAAGATATATTTTCAAGTAAACATGTAAATTTTTAATTAAAAATAAAAAGTTGAATTTTCAGTTTAAAAAATAAAATCTAAAAATAAAAAGAATTTTCAATAAAAGAGTTCAAAATTAAACGAAATATTTGAATTTTTACCGCAAGAAGATTTATTTTCTACCAACAAACATTTATTATAAACCAAATAAAAAATCTCAGCCAAAAATATAATATTTGAATTTTTTTAAATGTGAAATTTTTAACAAAAAAGATGAATTTTGAACACTAGAAATACAAATTCTCATTTAAGCAATTAAATTTTAAACCAACGATATGCAACTTCTACCAGATAGTTCCAATTTTCAACAAAAAAAGAGATTAAACTTTAAACCGAAAAACATAAAATAATAACTAATATAATAATAGTTTATTATAATTGAATTTTTTACCAAATAGTAGAATTTGTAATCAAAAATATAAATATCCAACTAAATTGATTGATTTTTCATCCAAAAAGATGAATTCTCAACGAAACTTGCAATATTTAATATTTAAACCAAAAAAGATTTTAATTTCCAATCAGAAACAGAAAAAAAAACCATCTTTTCTATAAAATAGTTGAATCCTAAACCAAAAAATATACATTTTTAAACAAAGAGAAAATTTGGTACTAAAAAGGATAATTTTTAAATTTTAATTTTTAATTATAAAACGGAATAGTTAGATTTTTAGTTAAAGTGATTAATTCTCAAACAACAACACTAATTAAGAAATTAATTTTCAACAAAATAATTGGATTTTCCACTAAGAAGATTAATTTTCTACCAAACAAGACAAATTTTCAACCTCATACATGAATTTTCAAACAAATAGTTGAATTTTTAACCAGAAAAGATAAACTTTTAATTAAAAGTGACCAAGAAGATTTATTTTCTACCAAAACTGTCAGTTGTAAACCAAATAATAGAATTTTTAACTAAAAAAATATAAATTTGTAACAAAAAGTAGTTCAATTTTTAACAAAAGATTTTCATACAAAAATATCAATTTATAACAAAAAAAGGAACAGTTAAATTTCTAGTTACAAAATAATACCAAATAATCATTTTCAATAATAGAGTTAAACATTTAACCAAATATTTGAATTTTTAATTTAAAAAACGATTTTTTAACTAAGAAGAATAATTTTGTATCAAAAACGATCAATTTTAAACTAAATAATGGAAGTTTCAACTAAAAAATATCAATTTATAACGAAATATTGAACATTTAACCATATATTTGCATTTTAATTTTAAAAAATGATTTTTTAACAGTAAAGATTTATTTTCTAACAAAAAAAGATCAATTTTATACCAAAGAATGGAATTTTTAAATAAAAAATTTCAATTTTCAACCAAAAATAGTATAGTTAAAATTTTAACAAAGTTGTTTAATTCTCAACCAAGTAGTTGGACTTTTGATCAGAGAAGGTAAAATTTAAATAAAATAGTTGAACTTTCAACAAAAGAATAAAGTTTTTGACCAAACAGAAGTTTTAAGCAAATGATATGAAGTCAGAAACAATAATATAAATGACGGAATTCTTTAAAAAGGTGATAGAAGGTTAATGTTTAAAAAGGGGAAGGGGCATTATTTTGACAACGGGGAAAAGAGGGCGATTCTTTTTATAAAGGTAAAAGAAGGGAATTCTTTAAAAAGGGGAAAATGCGAGGAGTTCTTAAAGAAAAAGGGAAAACAAGGGAATTCTTTTTTTTAATCGGGAAAGAGGTGAGTTCTTTACAAAGGGGGATTCTTTAGAAAGGGGGAAAGAGGGAATCCTTTAAAAAAAGGTGAAAAGGGGAATTCTTTTAAAAATGAGAAAGTTAGGGATTCTTTTTTAAATGGGGGGGGGGGGTCTTTGAAAAAGGGTAAGAGGAGAATTCTTTAAAAAGGGGCAAACGAGCGAAATTCTTTAAAAAGGGGGAAAACAGGGGAACTTTTTAATGGGGAAAGAGTGGAATTCCTTAGAAAGGGGGAAAGGGAGAATCCTTTAAGAAAAGGGTAAAGAGGGGAATCCTTTCGAAAGCGGAAAATAGGAAAATTTTGTTAAAAAAGGGGAAAGAGAGACATTCTTAAAAAAGGGGAAATGAGCGAAATTCGTTAAGGGGGAAAATAGTGGAATTATTTTTTAAGGGGAAAAGGGGGAATCTTTTAAAAATGATGAAGAGGGGAATTCTTTTAAAAAGGGTAAAAGAGAGAAATTCTTTAAAAAGGGGGAAAAGTGGAGAATTTTCTAAAGGGGGTGGGGGGAATTCTTTTTAAAATGGGGAAAGAGAGGAATTCTTTAAAAAGGGGGAAGAAGGGTAATTTTAAAAAAGGGTGGAAGAGGGGAACTGTTTTGATAACGGGGAAAAGAGGGCGATTCTTTTTATAAAAGTAAAAGAAGGGAATTCTTTAAAAAGGGGAAAATGAGCGAAATTCTTTAAAAAGAGAGGGGAATTCTTTCAAAATGGGGGATTCTTTAGAAAGAGGGAAAGGGGAAAATTCTTTAAAAAAGGGTGAAGAGGGGAATTCTTTTAGAAAGGGGAAAAGAGTTGAATTCTTTAAGAAGGGGAAAAGGGGAATTCTTCAAAAATGGGAAGAGGGGAATTCTTAAAAAAGGGGGAAATCAGTGGAATTATTTAAGAAGGGGAAAAATAGGGATTTATTTAAAAAGGGGATAGAGTGGAATTATTTCAAAAGAGGGGAAAGTGTGATTCTTTAACAAGAGGGGCATTCGTTTAAAGAGGGGGAAAGAGGGGAATTCTTTCTTTAAAGTGGGGGGAGAAAGGGATTATTTTAAAAGGGGGAAAAGCGGGAAATTCTTTAAAAAGAGGGGAAAGAGAAGAATCCTCTAAAAAGGGGGGAATAGGGGAAAAACTTTGAAGGGTTTGTGCGAGTTTTAAGTATAAAAGAAAATTGTGTCTTCCTACAATAGGTAACAACTTTAAAATCGAAGGATAATCCCTCGGAAATTCTCGTAGTCGGAAATACACATTTGTACTTTCACCCCAATGCAGATCATATACGTTTATTGCAAGGTTTTTATGTAGTAACGTATATCTCGGATGTCGCCAGGAGAACAAAAGAAGAGGTAGGTATCTAAACTTTAAAATTAACTCATTAAAATAATATTACCACTAAGAGCGAAAATGGTAAATTTCTCGAAAAATAATTATGTTTGCAGCATCCAGACTGTAATGTCAGCATAATATTGTGCGGGGATTTCAACAGTGTACCAGAATGTGGTATTTATCGACTGATGACGAGCAAATTCGTCCCTGATGATTTCATCGACTGGAATAGCTGTAAGTCAAAGGTTCTTTAGATTTCATTAATAGGCCATTAATAGGCCAGTCGTCCTAAAAAATATTTTTTGGATAAAGCGAAGTTATAAGGGAGATATTCTTTAATTTTAAGATTTTCCTCGAGTTGAATGGATAGAATGGTTTTTTTTCTGAATTGGAAACGGGCTTTTTTATTTTTTAACATTTTTATTGAGTTGGAAGGAAGGAAATTTTTATTTTTTTATTTGAATTGGAAACGGGCTTTTTTATTTTATAACATTTTTATTGAGTTGGAAGGGAGGAAATCTTGATTTTTATTTTTTTTTTAATTGGAAACGGGCTTTTGTATTTTTTAACATTTTTATTGAGTTGGAAGGGAGGAAATCTTGATTTTTATTTTTTTTCTGAACTGGAAAAGGTCATTTTTATTGTATGGTTATTTTATTTTTTTAATTGGAAGACTTTTTTCCCAGTCTTATTTAATTGGAAGGAAGGTTTTTCTGAATTGGAAAAAGGCATTTTTTTTATTTTTAGCTTTTTTTGAGTTGGAAGGAGCTAAATTTTGGTTATTTTTTCTGGATTGAAAAAGGCATTTTTTAAATATTTTTTTAAATAGAAACAGGCCCCTTTTTATCATTTTTATTAAGTTGGAAAGGAGAAAATTTGGGTTTTTTTTCTAAATTGATTGAAGATAATTTTTTATTTTAACATTTTTATAGAGTGAAATATTAAATAAATTTTTTTCTGAATTGCAAGAGGCCACTTTGTTATTTTTTTTAACTTTTGCGTGAGTTTAAGGAAAGAGAATTTTTCATTTTCAATTTTGTCGTGAATTGGAAAAGGTTTTTTTTTTTATTTTTAACATTTTTTTATTACAATATGGTTCACATATTTTTCTAAATTTTAAGAGGGAAATTTTTTATTTTGCTCATTTTTATGAAATTGGAATGGATGAAATTTTGATTGTTTTTTTTCTTCGAAATTTGAAGAGGCTTTTTTTATTTTTTAACATTTTTAATGAGCTGGAAATTTTGAGTTATCATATTTTTCTGAATTGGAAGAGGAAAAATTTTTTATTTTGTACTTTTTTATAAAGTATACTTTTCATTCAGGTGAAGGGAGAACTTTTTATTTCCAAGTTTTTTAATAAATTAGAAAAGAGAAAATTGGTTATTTTTTACATTTTTCTAGAGTTGGAAACAATAAAATTTTGTTTTTTTTTCTGAATTGGAAAAGGCCATTTTTGTATTAAATTTTGGTTTTCATCTTTTTCTGAATTTTAAGATGGAAATTCTATTGTTTTTCACATTTTCAGGGAGTTGGAAGATATGGAATTTTCGTTATTTATTTTTTTTCTGAATTTTTTATATTTTTATTGACTTTGAAATTAAAAAATTACTATTTTTCAATTTTTCTGAATTAAAGGGTAATTTTTTACATTTTTCTTGACATGGAAGTGAGGAAATGACTATTTTCAATGTATTCTAAATTGGAAGAGGGACTTTAGATTTCATTAACAGGCTTCACAATGTTCTTAAAAAATATTTTATGGAAAGAGGGAAATTCTTTGTTTTTAAAGATTTTTATAGACTTAAATTTTAATTATTCATTTTTTTTAATTGAAAGAGGCCCTTTTATTTCTAACATTTTTATATTCAGTTGGAAGAGAAAAAATTTTGATTTTCATGTTTTTCTAAATTGGAAAAAGGAATTTTTTTAACATTTTTATAAATTGAAATTTTTATTAGTTTTTTTTTTTAGAATTGGAAGAGGTCTTTTTTTCTTTCTTAAATTTTTATTGAGTTGAAGGGAAGAGAATATTTTATTTTAAATTTTTTCGTGAATTGGAAGAGGTGGCTTTTTTCATTTGTTTATTTAAAAAAATTATGGTAGAGTCGGAAGGAATGAAAAAAAGGGAAATCTTTTTATTTATTTCCGAAATTAAAATTTTTATTTTGTAATTGGAAAAGGGTATTTACCCTCTTTTTATTTAAAATGTTAAAAAGAACAATTGTTCTTTTCAACATTTTTCTTGAGTTTAAGGGAAACATTTTTATTTTTGGTTTTTTTTCTGTACTAGAAGAGGCTATTTTTTCATTTTTTATTGAGTTTAAGGGAAGAATTTTTTTCAATTTTTTTCTGAATTGAAAGAAATTTTTTTAAATATTTGTGTTGGAAGCAAAGGCAATAGGAAAAGAGGTAAATTTTTTTATTTTCAACATTTTTATGGACTTGGAAAAGATGAAATTTCAGGTATTTTTTCTGAATTGGAAGGGAGGAAATTACCATTTTTAATTTTTTTCTGAATTGGAAGAGGGATATTATATTTTATCAACAGGCTTCACAGTAATTCACAGCTTTTCTAAATAACAAGGAAATTGTTTTATTTTTAACATTCTTACAGAGTGAAATCTAGAAAAAAAATCTGAATTGTAAAAAGCCATTCTGTTATTTATCAATTTTTTCTTGAGTTTAAGAGAAGAGAATTTTTTTCTCATGGATTTGAAGAGGCATTTAAATATTTTTAATATTTTTATAGAGTTGGAAGTTTTGATTTCCATGTATTTCTAAATTGGAAGAGTAAAATTTTCTTATTTTCAACATTTTTATGAAGTTGGAAGAGATGAAATTTTGGTTATTTATTTTTTTCTGAATTGGAAAAGGGCATTTTTTATTTTTAACATTTTTACTGAGTTGAAAGGGAGGGCATTTTGGTTTTCTCTTTTTTTTCTAAATTGGGAAAGGGTATTTTTATTTTGCTTATTTTTATAGAATTAAATCGTAGATGATTTTTTTTCTGAATTGGAAGAGGTCATTTATTAATTTTTTTTTTATTTTTAACATTTTTTATTTATATTTTGGTTCTCATATTTTTCTGGATTTTAAGAAGAAAATTCTTTTATTTTTAATATTTTTATGGACTTGGAAGGGATGGAATTTTTGTTATTTTTTCTGAATTTGAAATGGCAATTTTTTTATTGGAAGAGTCTATTATTTTATTTTAAAATTTTGTTTTTTATTTTTTTATGAATTTTACGAGGGAAATGTTTTTATTTTGAAATTTTTTCTAAAGTTAGAATTATTTTTATTGAGTTGAAAGGGGGACTTCTTTTCAAGCTTTTTTCAGAATTCAAGAGGGAAATTCTTTAATTTTAAAGATTTTTATAAAGTTGACTGGGATAAAATTTTTATTATTTTTTTTGTTTGTTATTGGAAGAGGGCCTTTTTATTTCTAACGTTTGTATTGAGTTGGATGATGAGAAATTTTTAATTTGACGTTTTTCTAAATGGGAAGGAAATTTGTTTGTTTTAAACATTTTTCTAGATTAAAATTTTGTTAATTTTTTTACCATTTTTTTTCTTCCAGCATTTTTATTAAGTTGAAAAGAGAACTTTCTATTTCCAAGGTTTTTTTGGAATTGGAAGAGGGAAATTTTGTTCTTTTTAACATTTTTATTTGGTTCAAAGGAAAAAAAATTATTTTCCATTTTTTTCTGTATTAGAAGAGGCTATTTTTTCTTTGCGACATTTTTAATAAATTTAAGGGGAGAATTTTTTTTCAATTTTCTTCTGAATTTAAAGGAAATTCTTTAACACTTTTTATCTTGAAACTTTTTATTTACAATTTTTTCTGAATTGGAAGAGGCCATTTTTTCAGTTTTTTAATTTTCGTTGAGTTTAATGGAAGATAATTTTTTATTTTCAATTTTTATCTAAATTGGAAGAGAGAAATTTTTTATAATTAACATTTCTATTGAGTTGGAAGAGAGGAAATTTTAAGTATTTCTATTTCTCAAGTGGATTAGGCTATTTTTACTTTTTAACATTTTTATTGAGATAAAGGAAAGATAATTTTTTATTTTCAATATTTTTCTGAATTAAAAGAGGGAAATTTTTTATATTTAAATTTTTTATTGAGTTAAAAAGGAGAATATTTTGAGATTTTTTTCTGATTTGGAAGGGGCCATTTTCATTAAAAATATTTTTATAGGCTCTTAGGGAAGAATTTTTAATTTTCAATTCTTTCGATTTTAATTTTGTTCTGAATTGGAATAGGGAAATGTTTTATTTTTCACATTTTTACCAAGTTGGAAGGAAGAAAAAGTTTGGGTTATTGATTTTATTTTCTCAATTGGAAGAGGCATACTTTATTTTAAACATTTTAATGTATTTGAATAAAAATGATAATAAATTTAATTTAAAATTGCCTTATTGGAAAGTATTAAAAGTTTCCATTTTATTTGCCTAATTTATTTAGCGTTTAAATTTAAAATTTTTTGAGCTTCAATTTAAAAAAAAATTTAAATGAATGACACTCTGGAAATTAGTTTTTTTATTAATATGGTATTTTTCAGTTGGAATTTATAAGAAATTTCTTGATAATCTAGTGTAAAATATTGCTATTTCATTCATAATGCAATAATAAATCCCAGAAGATTTTGCAATGGAAAACTAAAATTTTGTCAACGTGGATATAAATAATATTTTTAAAATAGTTTAACAAATATTGTTTAACAAAACTAAACAGGATTTTTTTTAAATATTTGTATATGAAGCGAAGAAATTTTTGCTTTCAATGGTTTCTGAATTTGAAGAGGTCATTTTTCCCTTTTTCAAATTTTCATTGAATTTAAGGGAAGTCAATTTTTTATTTTAAATTATTTTCTGAATTAAAAGATGAATTTTTTTTTAATTAACAATTTTATGTGTTGGAAAGGAGTACATTTTGATTATTTTTATTTCTAAATTGGACTAAACAATTTTCATCTTCTAAACATTTTTATTATAACGTCCGTCCCAAAGATAATTTTTTTCTTTCCAATTTTTTGAATTCCTGAATATGTTTAAATAATTTTTTACTATTTTTTAAATTAATTTTTGAGGAATTTCCATATTTGAAGAGTGATCAACACCTTGGGACTGTTGTACAATTTTTATCTAAAATATAAGAATTTCAGGATTTTTTTTTTTTGCAAACTTCGGGAAATTTCTCTAAATAGGGGATAATTAACATTTTTTTAAATTAATTTAATTGTAAGAGAACTTTTTATTTTTATTGTTTTCGTGAATTGAAAGAGGCTATTTTTTATTTTAACATTTTGCTTTTTATTTTTTTTGAATTTTAAGAGGGAAATGTTTTTATTTTGAAATTTGTTCTAAAGTTGGAATTTTGAATTTTTATTGAGGTGAAGGGGGATCTTTTTTCAAGCTTTTTTCTGAATTTTAAGTGGATAATTTTTTTATTTGTTACATTTTTCTTAAGTCGGAAGGGAGGAAATTACTATTTTCAATTTTTTGTTCGAATTAGAAGAGGAAAATTCTTTAATTTTAAAGATTTTTATAAAGTCGACTTGGATAACATTTGTAATTATTTTTTTTTGTTATTGGAAGAAGTCCTTTTTAATTTGGATGTGGAGAAATTTTTATTGTCATGTTTTTCTAAATGGTAAGAAAATTTGTTTAAAACATTTTTCCAGATTGAAATTTTGTTTATTGTTTTGTCATTTTTTTCTTCTAGCATTTTTATTGATTTGAAAGGAGAAATTTCTATTTCCAAGCTTTTTTTTAATTGGAAGGGAGAAATATTGTTCTTTTTAACATTTTTATTTCATTCAAAGAAAAAAATTCATTTTCCATTTTTTTCTGTATTAGAAGCCGCTATTTTTTTCTTTTCAACATTTTTAATAAATTTAAGGAGAAAATTCAGTTTTCAATTTTCTTCTGGATTGGAAGGAAATTTTTTAAACACTTTTTATGTCGAAAGTCATTTTTATTGAGTTGAAGCGGAAACTTTTTATTTCCAATTTTTCTGAATTAGAAGAGAGAAAATTTATTGTAATTAACATATCTATTGAGTTGGAAGGGAGGAAATTTCAATTATTTCTATTTCTCGATTGGAATAGGCTATTTTTTCTTTTTAAAATTTTGATTGAGATAAAAGAAAGATAATTTTTTATTTTCAATTTTTTTCTGAATTAAAAAAGGGACATTTTTCATATTAAACTTTTTCATTGAGTTAAAAAAAAGAAAATTTAAAAAATTTTCTTTGAAATGGAAGGTGTCATTTCTTTAAAAATATTTTTATGGATTCTTAGGGAAGAATTTTCAATTTTCAGTTCTTTTCTGAATTGAAGTTAGGAAATGCTTTATTTTTTTAACATTTTTACCAAGTTGGAAGGAAGAAAAAGTTTGGGTTATTTATGTTTTTCTCAATTAGAAGAGGCATATTTTATTTTTAACATTTTTTATGCATTTAAATAAAAATGTTAATGAAATTTAATTTAAAATTGCTTAATTTTGAAAGTATTAAAAGCTTTCATTTTATGTAAGTTATTAAGCGTTTGAATTTGTTGAGCTTCAATTAAAATTTTTTTTTAAAGAATCGCACTTGAGAATTTAGTTTGATTATTATTATGGTATTTTTCAGTTCGAATTTATAAGAAATTTCTTGATAATCTAGTCTACAATATTGCTATTTCATTCATAATGCAATAATAAATCCCTGAAGATTTTGCGATGGAAACTTAAAATTTTTTGAACATGCATATAAAAAATATTTTTTAAATAATTGAAGAACAAATAGTGCTTAACAAAAATAAACAGGATTTAAAAAAATATTTGTATATGGAGCGAAGAAATGTTTAATTTCAATGATTTCTGAATTGGAAGAGGTCATTTTTCCCTTTTTCAAATTTTCATTGAGTTTAAGGGAAGTCAATTTTTTATTTTCAATTATTTTCTCAATTGGAAGATGGCAATTTTTTTAATTAAAATATTTATGTGTTGGAAGGGAGAGCATTTTTATTATTTATATTTCTAAATTGGACTAAGCTATTTTTATCTTTTTAACATTTTTATTGAGATTAAGAAAAGATAATTTTTTCTTTTCAATTTTTTAAATTCCTGAATATATTTAAACAATTCTTTACAATTTTTTTTAAATAATATTTCAGGAATTTCTATATTTCTACCTTGAGACTTAAATATTATTTTTATCTAAAATACAAGACTTTCGGGGGATCTTTTTTGCAAATTTCGGGAAATTTCTTCAAATTGGGGGTAATTCGCATTTTTTTTAAATTAATTTAACTGTTTAATTTTTTATAATTGCAGTTCCTGAGGAGGCAGTGACTGACGTTTCTCTCTCGCAAGATATAACATTTGCGAGTGCATGTGGCACTCCCGAATATACCAATTATACCGCCGATTTTTCCGGGTGTTTAGATTATATTTATTATGAAAGTGATCAACTTGAAGTACGCCAAGTTATTCCCATGCCTAGCAATGAGGAATTATCTTTACATGAAGCAATTCCTTCAGTTGTTTTTCCAAGCGATCATGTTTCCTTATGTGCCGATTTGAAATGGAAGAAACGGTAATTTTCTACATCTTTTAGTCAAATCCGTGTATTAAAATTAATACAATTTAGGTAATTTTGTTTTAATAAATTTTTAAAAAAGCTGTATTTTCCTATTCGAATCTGGGTGGCGAGAACATTTTATTTTCAAAATTCTCAAACCATTTTTTTCATTTTCCTAGACCATTTTTTTTAAGACCAGAGAAAAAACAATTTTCTACTAAAATAATAATCAAAAATGAATTTTCAACTGGAATAGATAAGTTTTTTACAAAAAAAAAAATTTTTAACCATAAAGATTAATTTTCTACAATTTTTTTTTTAAACACGAAATTTTCACAAAGTACATATATTCTCGAACAAAAAAGAAAAGATTTTCGGCAGAATAGTTCAATTTTCTACTGGAAGATATTTTTATTTTAAAATTTATTTTCAATAAAGTAGTTACATTTTCAGTAATGAATTTTCAATTAAAATGAAGAAACTTTAAACTTTAAATTTTTCTGTTAAAAATCTCATTTAAAAAAAAGGATTTTTAGCAAAATAGTTCAATTTTCTACTGGAAGTTGTTTTTATTAAAAATTTCTACTGAAATAGTAATTTTTTATGTTAATAATTTTATTCTCGAAAAAACAAAGAAGAAAAAACGGATTTTTAACAAAATAGTTCATTTTTCTACTGAAATAATTAAATTTTTATTTAAGAAATTGATTTTCAGCCAAAATAGTTACATTTTTAAAGATGGATTTTCAATTAAAATTATGAATTTTCAATAACAAAATTTACTTTAGTTTAAGTTTCAACAAAGTAATATTTTCAAACAAAGATGAATTTTCAATTTATATTATGCATCTTCAAAAAAAAAAAAAAAAATTCAACAAGAGTAACTTTCAACCAAGCAATTTTATTTCCAACCTAAAAATATGAATTTCGAAATGAAATTATCAATATTTACAGCTTTTAGTTAAATCCATGTATTAAAATTAATACAATTTAGCTAATTTTGTTTTAATAATTTTTTTTTTAAATCTGTATTTTTCTATTTAAATCTGGGTGGCGAAAAAAATTTATTTACAGAATTCCCAAATAATTTTTTTCCGCTTCCTAGACCATTGTTTTTTAAGGCCAGACAAAAAACAATGTTCTATCAAAATAATCGATTTTTTAACAAAATATGAAGATTTCCCATGAAATAGTTAGATCTTCAATTAAAATGCTGAAACTTTAAACAAAACTATAATAGTTAAATTTTTCTGTTAAAAATCTCATTAAAAAAAAGGATTTTTAGCAAAATAATTTAATTTTCTACTGGAAGTTATTTTTATTTAAAAAAATATTTTTTTAAAAGGTTCTACATTTTCAGACATGAATTTTCAATTGAAATGATAAAACTAAACAATCTCAAAATACAAAACTATAAAAGCTAAATTTTTCTGTTAAAAATTTCATTTTGAAAAAAAAAGTATTTTTAGCATAATCGTTCAATTTTCTACTCGAATAGTAAAAATTTTCTGTTAAAAATCTAATTCTCAACAAAACAAAAAAAGAAAAAAAATAGGTTTTAACAAAATAGTCCAATTTTCTACTTAAATAGTACATTTTTATGTTAAAAATCTAATTCTCGAAAAAACACAGAAGAAAAACGGGTGTTTAGCAAAGTAGTTCAATTTTCTACTGAAATAGTACATTTTTATGTTAAAAAAATTTTTAACAAAACTATAATAGTTAAATTTTTATGTTAAAAATCTAAATTTGAAAAAAAAGGATTTTTAGCAAAATAGTTAAATATTCTACTGAAATAGTACATTTTTATGTTAAAAATCTAATTCTCAAAAAAGCAAAGAAGAAAAAAGGAATTTTTAACAAAATAATTCATTTTTCTACTGTTATAGTTAAATTTTGATTTGAAAACATTGATTTTCAGCCAAAATAGTTACATTTTTAAAGATAGATTTTCAATTAAAATTATGAATCTTCAACAACAAAATTTTTTTTAGTTTTAGTTTCAACAAAATAATATTTTCAAACAAAGATGAATTTTCAATTAAAATAAGGAATCTTCAACAACAAAATTTATTTTAGTTATAGTTTCAACAAAGAAATATTTTCAAACAAAGATGAATTTTCAATTAAAATAATGCATCTTCAACAAACAAAAATTTTCAACAAAAGAGTAACTTTCAACCGAGAAATTTTATTTCCTACCTGAAAATATGAATTTCGAAATGAAACTATGAATATTTACATCTTTTAGTTAAATCCATGTATTAAAACTAAACCAATTTAGCTAATTTTTTTTCCAACTGTATTTTTCTATTCGACTCTGGATGGCAAAAAAGATTTATTTTCAGAATTCCTAAACCATTTTTTTCATTTTCCTAGACTTTTTTTTAAGACCAGAGAAAAAACAATTTTCTACCAAAATAAAAGATTTTGTAACAAAATATGAAGATTTCTCACGAAATAGTTAAATTTTCAATTAAAATGCTGAAACTTTAAACAAAAATATAATAGTTAAATTTTTCTGTTAAAAATCTCATTTTGAAAAAAAAGGATTTTTAGTAAAATAGTTCAATTTTCTACTCGAATAGTAAAAATTTTCTGTTAAAAATCTACTTCTCAACAAAACAAAATAAGAAAAAAATGAGGTTTAAGCAAAATAGTTTATTTTTTTTTACTGAAATAATACAATTTTATGTTAAAAATCTAATTATCGAAAAAACAAAGAAGAAAAAACGGATATTTAACAAAATAGTTCATTTTTCTACTGAAATAGTTAAATTTTTATTTAAAAAGATTGATTTTCAGCCAAAATAGTTTACATTTTTAGAGATGGATTTTCAATTAACAGGATTAATCTTTTACGTAAAAATATGAATTTCGAACTAAAATTATGAATATTTACATATTTTATTTAAATCCATCTATTAAAATGAATACAATTTAGGAAATTTTGTTTTAATACATTTTTTTTAAAAACCTGTATTTTTATATTCGAATCTGGGTGACGAAAAAATTTTATTTTCAAAATACCCAAACCATATTTTCATTTTCCCAGACCATTATTTTTGTTAATACCAGTATTTTAATTTTACAGCGTTTTTAATTTGAAACCTTTTACTAACGGAATAAAACAATTTCAGAATAAAATTGAAAAATTTCGACAAAAATGTGACATTCCTAATATAAATGACGAATTTTCAATCCAAAATAACGAATTCAAAAAAAAATCGACCAAAGAAAACAGTCGCATTTTTAACCACGTAATTGAATTTTTTTAGAATACAGTTAAGTTTTAAAAAATAATTAATTTGTAATGCAAAAGGAGGATTTTTTCGCCAAATAGACGAATATTCAACCAAAAGTTTTACTTTTGACCAAAAATTTGTTTAAACGAAATTCTTCAGTCGATTTTTTTTAGAAAACAGTTGACTTTTAAACCCGAAAAGATGATTATTCAAAAGAGTTAATTTTCAATCAAAAAAGATAAATTTTTAACAATTAAAATCTGCAAAAAAAAAACGAATTTTCAAACAGAAAGAATAATTCTCTGAAAAGATGGAAAAATATTTTCCGAAAAATACATGAATTTTTTAACAAATAGCCAAGAGATGAATTTTCTTTAAAACAGTTGAATTTTCTTTAAAACAGTTGAATTTTCTTTAAAACAGTTGAATTTTTAACCCGAAAATTTGAATGTTTAACAAAAAAGTTAATTTTCAATCAAACAGTAGCATTTGAACAAAAAAACATCATTTTCGACCAAAAAAGAAACGAATTTTCAACAAAATAGTCCATTTTTAAATAAAAAAATTATTTTAACTAAAATTTCGAACTTTCTAACCAAGAAAGACGAATTTTAAATCAATAAAGATTTCTCAGTTAAGAAAAAAAAGAATTTCATTTAAATTAAGAGCCAAGAGATAAATTTTCTTTAAAACAGATGAATTTTCAACCCGAAAATTTGAATGTTTAACAAAAAAGTTAATTTTCAACAATAAAGTTAATTTTTAACAAAAAAAAATGTTATAGTTCATATTTCAACAGCAAAAATATGAAATTTGTGACAAACGAGGTGAATTTTCTGCAAAAAAAACGAATTTTCAAACAGGAAAATTAATTTTCTAAAAAGGATATATTTTCCGAGAAGTACATAAATTTAAAAAAAAAAGTTGAATTTTCAACTAAAAAAGATACTAAAAAAAAAAATCAACAAAAAAGTCAAATTTCCAAAAAAGAGATGAATTTTTAACTATAATGATGAATTTTCTAAGAAAAAAGACAAAATTTCAACCAAAAAGACGAATTTTTCAGAGATAACATTTTTTAGTTAAGAAAGAAATAAAGTCCAAAATTGTTAAACTTTAAATAGACGAATGTTCAACTGAAAAATATCAATTTTCAACCAAGAATGGAAAATTTCTGTTCTCTTTAAAAAAACGTTCATTTTAAACCAAAAATAAAATGAATTTTCAATGAAACAAGTTCAATTTGTAAACAAAGAGATTAATTTTTAACAAAAATAACGTATCTTCAACCAGAATAGTCGAATTTTCAGTTTAATAAATTTATTTTCAATTAAAATTATGAATCTTCGACAATAAATTGCTTTTTCTTTTTGTTAAACACTTTATTTAACTTTTAACCAAAAAAGATAGCTTTCGACAAAATTCTGTTCTGTTAAAACAGATAAATTTCTAAACGGAAGAAAGAAATATAAATTTTCTGCCAAAATTTGCAAAAACAAAAAGGTCAATTTATAAAAAATTAATTACTTTTTAACCAAAATGTTGAATTTTTAACCAAATACTAAAATTTGTAACTAAAAATTGGACTATTTTGGTACAAATTCTAATATTTTATTTAATTTCATCTCTATCGGTTGAAAATTTAACTGTTTCTTTG
Organism: Druon quercuslanigerum; assembly: GCA_010014905.2. Lineage (NCBI taxonomy): Eukaryota > Metazoa > Arthropoda > Insecta > Hymenoptera > Cynipidae > Druon > Druon quercuslanigerum. The sequence goes on from JAAAKG020136202.1 coordinate 29,848, forward strand.
AACATACGCCTTTTTTGATAGAAAAATTATCCTTTCGATTAATAATGCATGGTGCAAAAGGGAAAAAAATCGATGTGCAACAAAGTAGTTGCATTTTCAGAGATGGTTTTTCAATTAAACTGATGAGATGAATTTTTAAATAACGACAGAATTTTCAAACAAGAAAAAAATTCAATGAAAAAGATAATTGCCTACAAAAAATTATTTGTTAACAAAATACGCGGATTTCTCATGAAATAGGTGAATTTTTAATTAAAAGTCAAATTTTTATCGAAATTGTTGAATTTTAAACTAGGAAAGATAATTTTCAATCAAAAATGGAAGTTACATTTTTAGTTTAAAAATATGATTTTCAACAAAGTACGTAGTTACATTTTCAGATATGAATTATTTATTTTATAACTAGATATATTTATTGATTTTCAATAAAGTAGTGACATTTTAGAAATGAATTTTCGATTAAAATGATAAAACTTTAAACTTTTATGTTAAAAATCTAATTCTCAACAAAACAAAAAAAGAAAAAAATAGGTTTTAGCAAAATAGTTAAATTTTCTACTTAAATAGTACATTTTTATGTTAAAAATCTAATTCTCGAAAAAGCAAAAAAGAAAAAACGAACTTTTAACAAAATAGTTCATTTTTTTGCTGAAATAGTTAAATAATTATTCAAAAAAATTGATTTTTAGCCAAAATAGTTACATTTTTAGAGATGGATATTCAATTAAAATGATGAATCTTTAACCACAAAAAAAGTTTATTTTTTAAGTTTCAACAAAGTAATATTTTTAAACAAAGATGAATTTTCTATTAAATTATGAAAAACACGAACTTTTCATAAAGTACATAAATTTTCGAACAAAAAAAAAGATTTTCCCCAAAATAGTTCAATTTTCTCCTGGAAGATATATTTTTTTTAAAAACTGGTTTTTAATAAAGTAGTTACATTTTCAAAAATAAATTAACATTTAAAATAATGATACTTAAAACAAAACTATAATAGTTAAATTTTTCTGTTAAAAATCTCATTTTGAAAAAAAAGGATTTTTAGCAAAATTTTCAATAATTTTATACTCTAATAGTAAAATTTTTCTTGTAAAAAATTAATTCTCAACAAAACAAATAAAAAAACGAGGTTACCAAAATAGTTACATTTTTAGAGGCGAATTTTTAATTAAAATGATTAATCTTCAACCACCAAAAAATTTAATTTTAGTTCAACTTTTAACAAAGTAATATTTTCAAACAAAGATGAATTTTCAATTAAATTTATGTATCTTCAAAAAAAAAAATAATTTTCAAAAAAAGAGTAACTTTCAACAAAGCAATTTTATTTCCAACCTAAAAATATGAATTTCGAACTGAAATTATGAATATTTACATCTTTTAGTCAAATCCGCGTATTACAATAATACAATTTAGGTAATTTTGTTTTAATAAAAAAAAACTGTATTTTCTATTCGAATCTGAGTGGGGAAAAAATTTCACTTTCAAAATACCCAAACCATTTGTTTCATTTTCCCAGACCAGAGAAAAAACAATTTTCTACCATAATAATCGATTTTTAAACCAAAACATACAACCAAGTAATTTTATTTCCAACATCAAACATGAATTTTTGACTGGAAAAGTTCATTTTTTTACCAAAAAGATAAATTTTCAACCATAAAGATTAATTTTTCTATAAAAAAAAATATAAAAAAAACACGAACTTTTCACAAAGTACGAGTACATATACTTTTGAACAAAAACAAAAAAAGATTTTCGGCAAAATAGTTCAATTTTCTACTGGAAGTTTTTGTTTTTATTCCTTTTTGATACAGTAGTTACATTTTTAGACATAAATTTTTAATTAAAATGATGAAACTTTAAACAAAGCTATAATAGTTAAATTTTTCTGGTAAAAGCTCCTTTTGAAAAAAATGGATTTTGAGCAGAATAGCTTAATTTTCTAATCGAATAGTAAAAATCGGATAGTAAAATTTTTCAGCTAAAAATTTAATTGTAAGCAAAACAATAAAAGAAAAAACGAGGTTTTAGCAAAATAGTTTAATTTTCTACTGAAATAGTACATTTTTATGTTAAAAATCTAATTATCCAAAAAATAAATAAGAAAAAACGGATTTTTAAGAAAATAGTTCATTTTTTCTACTGAAATAGTTGAATTTTTATTTGAAAAAATTGATTTTCAGTGCATTTTTAATTAAAATGACTAATCTTCAACCAAAAAAAAAATTTAGTTTAGTTTAAGTTTCGACAAAGTAACATTTTCAAAGATAAATTTTCAATTAAAATTATGTATCTTCAAAAAAAAAATTTCTACAAAAGAGTAACTTTCGACCAAGAAATTTTATTTTCATCCTAAAAATATGAATTTCGAACTAAAATTATGAATATTTAACTAAAATTCTTTAGTTTTTAACCGTAAAAATTTTTTAAAACAAAGAAAAATAAATTTCAAATCCATTTTTTTAACAAAAATACGTGGATTTTTAACAAAACAGTTAAATTTTCAATGAAAAGACAAATTTCCACCAAACTGGAATAGTTAAATTTTTGTATCAAAAAGCATCAATTTTCAACCAATAATAAAATAGTTAAATTTTTGGGTTAAAAATCTAATTCCAGAATCTTAATTCTTTAAGAACATTTTTTATTTCTACTCTGAAATAAAATTAATTTGAAAAATGCCTACTCAAATGAAGAATTTGAATTCTTTTCAAAAATTCCCCATTTCAACTAAGAATTAGAATTTTTCTGTAAAATTCCCTGTTCCAATTATTAGTTTTAATTTTTTTGTTGAAAATATTACTTTTCAACTTAGAATTGAAATTCATTATTTAAAAAAAATTTCTATTCCAGATCGGAATTTATTTAAGTTTTTAAATTCCCATTTTCAAGACATTTTATAATACTTTTGGATAAATATCAGTTTCAACTCAGAATTAATTAAAATTTGAAAACTTTCTGTCTTTAACTCAGAATTATAATTCTTTGGAAAAATTTCATGTTCGAATTCAGAATTGTGTTCCTTTTCAAAAATTTTTCCTTCAAATTAAAATTATTTTTATTTTAAATACTTTAAAAATCCTTGAAATACTTTAAAATTTTATTTTAACATTTCTACTAAAAAAAATAAAGAATTTCACTCGAGAAAGAGATAGAAGGTTACCTACATTGTTGAACCTTCAAGCCAAACGACAGTTTCTAGAAAAAATAAATTTTCAAACAAAAAAAATGTTACTTTTCAGCAAAAAATTAATTTTCTACGAAACTAATGCATTTTACCCAACAAAAATGAAATTTCAAACTAAGAAATTTTTTTGTATCAAAAATGTAAAATTTTCAACTAAACAAGATCAATATTTAAAAAATGGAAGTTACATTTTTAGATAAAAAATTAGTTAGCCTTCAATAAAAAAAAAGTTTTTAACAATGTAGTATAACTTTACCCAAGTAGCTGAATTTTTTCAATTAAAAAAAAATTAATTTTCAACCAAAGAGATGATATCTCAACTAAAAATATAAATTTTCAAGAAATAAAGGATTTCTTAAGAAGAGGATTCAACCAAATTGAAAAAAAAAATTAATTACTTACGCAAAGCAGAACAATTTCTAACCAAGAATTTGAATTCTCATAAAAAAAAAGAAATTTCTACTGAAAAAGATGAATTTTCAAATCAAAAAATATAAATTTTCAAAAAAATAGTTGAATTTCTTGTTAAAAAAAAAGTTTTTAGTACACTTTACACTATCAAAATATAAATTTTTAAACAAAAAACTTTCTAGGAAGAAAATTGAATTTTCTTTCCTAAAATGGCGAATTTTTAACCAAAACGGAGAACTGTTCAACAAAATTGTTGAATTCCCTACCAAATAGTTGCATTTTTATCGAAAAATTATGAAAATTTCTCTTAAAACAGATGAATTTTAATTTTTTTAATGTTGAATTTTCATCCAAAAAAGATTCCAGTTGACTCTTCAGAATCAAAACATACATTTTTTAACAACAAATAAGTTTCTAAGGAAGAAATTGAATTTTCAATTTAAAAAAACGAATTTTTTCAACCAAAAAGTATGAACTTTTAACAAAATACTTTAGATTTAACCAAGAAGAAGTTTAAACAAAAAATATTACTTTTCAGCAAAAAATTAATTTTCTACGAAACGGACGCATTTTTACCCAACAAAAATGAAACTTCAAAAAAAGAAATTTTTTTTGTACCAAAAATGGAAAATTTTTAACTAAAAAATATCAATATTAAAAAAACTAAAGTTATATTTTTAGATAAAAAATTTAATTTAAACGAAAAAAATCTTTTTCATCAAAAAAATTAAAGTTTTAACCAAAGAAAACAATGTAGTATAGCTTTACCCAAGTAACTGAATTTTTTTCATTAAAAAAAATTAATTTTGAGGAAAATAGTTGAATTTTCAGTTAAAAAAAGTTTTCAGTTCACTTTACACTATTATTTTTATTAAAAAATAGATAATTTCTACTAAAGCAGGTGAATTTTTAAATTACAAAGACAAATTTGCACACAAAAAAGTTAAATTTTTATCCAAAGATTTCAATTGACTTTTAAATGCAAAAATAAGAATTTTAAACAAAATAGTTGCATTTTTATTAAAAAAAGATGCAATATTTCAACTAAAAAAGATAAACTATTAAATCAAAAAGACAGATTTTCAGACAAAGGAGTTTTCAGCCATGAAAACATTTCAACAAAAAAATTAACAAAAATATTAATTTAAAACAAAAGTTTAATGTTCTACGAAAGGAGTTGAATTTGCACGATGTCTACTCAAATCCTGGAAAAAAAAATGCACTGACAATTCCAGTTTTTTTCCAGGTCTAATTTTTCATAGCATCGAGCCATTCAAGTATGTCGCTTTATTTAAACAATCGACTTGGAATATGTATACAGTTTTGCGAGTTTAAACAATAAATCATTTTATTTTTTATTTTTTATGTATTCAATTGATGTACTATATTAAATTCAACTTTAACCGATTCGAAATCAAAATTTTTTAAGTAAAAAATTGCATATTTAAGAATATAAATTAATTTTTAAACAAATAGTTAAATGCTCAATTAAAAAAGATTATTTTCAACAAAATACTTGAACAAAAAAGATCATTTTTCAAAATACATGAATTTTTAATTAAATAAGATACATTAAATTACACTTTAAGATAAAAAAGAATTTCTACTAAAAAAGACCTACTTAAATAAATTACTTAGATTTTCAAACAATAATTATTATTATTCAAATTCGTTTTCAATGAAAAATATTGCATTTTAAACAATATATGTGAATTATTCACCAAATAGTTTCATTTTCACCCAATAAAATTAATTTTCTACCAAAAAATCAGATTTTTTAAACAAAATACATAAAATCTTAAACAAATTGTTCAATTTTCAAATAAAAAAAAGATCAATTTTCAATCAAGTAGTTGAATCTTTAACCGAAAAACATCTGTTTTGAAACAAAATTAGGATAGTTAAGTTGACAGTTGAAGAAATTAATTGTTCACACAAAAAACACCGTATTTCCAACAAAAGCCATGCATTTTGCACTAAAATTATAAATATTTAAATAAATTACTTGAATTCTCAAACAAAAAGATGAGTTTAAAAAACGAAAAAATTAATTTTCATAGAAAAAAATTAATTTTCTGCCAAAAAAAGTCTAACTTTTTAATTAAATTTTTTAATTTTTAACTAAAAAAGTTTAACTTCCCACAAAAATCATGCTTTTTTATATAGAATAGTTGAAATTTTAACCAAAAAGAGCAATTTTCAAATTTTTAGTTTAAAAAATTAATTTTCATCTACGAAGATAAAATATTCGAATACAATGGTTACATTTATATTTAACATAACAATACTTTTAAAACAAAAAAGAATCGCTAACTGGGATGGTTTAATTTTAAACAAAAAATACGACTTTTGAAACAAATTATGAAAATTTGACTAAAATAATTGAGGACTAAAAGAATGGTACTAGTGAAACTAAAGAAATGGGAAGATAAGAGGGAAGTAATGGTAAAAAAAGAGGATGTTATATGGGAGCTTGGAGAGAATAGAGGATGATTTGACATGGGTACAAAGAAAGATGCAATATAAGTT
>JAAAKG020136203.1:0-13277 GCA_010014905.2 Druon quercuslanigerum
ACTCTTTTCTGTGATTTGTCTCAAGCTGAATATTTGATCTGTACATGACCTTCCTGGCATAAACCCACTTTGGACTTGAACTTATAATAAACTTTAAAGAATGATGAATATTATAAAGTGTTATATCATTTAGGATAAGGTGCAATTCAAAGTGATTGGATATGTTTTTACTAAAAAAATGTGATTTGTCTGCACAAAAAATCACTGCTATTGTCACCGTTTAAAATTAAAGACTTTTAAATATTGTGAACCCTCGAACTATAAACGTTCTAAAAACTTTGAAAAGTAAATGCTTTCCAATTGGAAAACTTTTACATTAATGAATTCAAACTTACAGCGTTAAAAATTAAACAATTCCAAAGTTCATTTAAAGATTAATGCATTATTAAATTGCGATTATGAAACTAAGCAGTTAAAAAAGATTAATGTTCAAATAGTGCACCACGCATTTTAAAATTCACTCATTTTAAGGCGAAAAGTGAGTAAAAACGTAGGAGCTTCAATGTAGATATAATTAAAGAATTAATTAATGAATTATATAAATATTTCAATTTCAATATATACTGATATTCTTATCAATGACGTTTTCTTCCCTTTTTATATTAGAAATAGATTGCCAATGACTTTCTTGGAAATAATTACTTGGAGGTGGTTAACTTTTTCATCTGAGTAAAAAAGTAATCACTGATAAATGTTTGGTTTGGAATTAGCGTGGGTCTTGCTTAGCAAGCTTTCTTTTATTTTTGAGTAGTCAATGTGTACTTCGGCAGCCGCCGATACGTAATTGGTCGTTACGGTTGATTTTTTGGGCACTGTGTTGTCCTTATTTTTCTGGCACTAATATTAGAAGGCGGCTTGGGGCTGTTCATAGGCGGGCGGCTTGTGTTTTCGCTCTTCTCTTTGGTAACTTTGTCGGCGGTCAAAACTCAGGACCACCCCTCGTTGAATTTAGTCGAAGTCTGGCGACAGTGATTTTAAAATCCTCCCTGATAGAGACAGACCAGAATCGGAAATAAATGTCAAAGCCTTGAGTGGGTAGAGAAGATAACAAGTACGTCCAATGTTTGATGTGTAAAAATGTCAATTAAGATAAGGGACCGTTCATAAAATACGTTACTAATTCTGGGCTTCTTTTGCCGACCCCTTCTTTAACGAAAGTTGTTTTGACTTACGCCTCCTCCCCAAACTTACACAGTCCATACTTCTCTCAAACCAGGGGGTGTTTTTCACAAAAATAGGGAACTAATAGGGAAATAAATTCTTTGAAATAAAATTCATGAGAATATAATATAGAATTCAATTAAAACATTCTTAAGATTTTAACTATTTAAAAAAGTTCAATTTGTAACCAAATAGTTAGATTTTTAATTTACAAAGATGCGTTTACAACCAAATTGTCGAATTTTCAAACAAAGCAAATTGAAATTCAACCAGAAATAGTTGAATTTCCAATATGCAAAAGTCAAATTTCAATCCAGTTGAGTGTAACAAAAAAGGCGTATTTTTAACACAATAGTTGAATCTTCAACCAAAAAGATGAACTGGTAACAAAAAAGTTTAATATTTAAACTAAAAATACAATTTTTGAACAAAATATTTAAATTTGGTACGAAATGCATGAATTTTTTACGAAATACGTAAAATTTTTTACTCCATGGTTAAATATGCCAAAGAGGTTAATTAAAAAAAAATAATTTTTAACAAATGAGTTATTTTTCTACTAAATAGTTAAATTTTCATGAAAATAGTTTAATTTTTAAACCAATATTTAAACATTTCAATAAAAACGTTAATTTTTAATTAAAAAATTCATGTTTAACCAGTTAGTTCAATTTTCTACCAAGCTGTTGTATTTTCTTGCCTAAAAGAAAAATTATTCCCAAAGTAATTTAATTTTCAACTCGAAAATATTATTTTTCAATAAATGAGTTGATTTTTTCTAAATAATTAAATTTTCATCAAAATAGTTTAATTTTTATCCAAATACTTGATTTTGCAACAATAGATATTCAACAAAAAGTTACCATTTTTAAAGGGTAGGTTAATTTTGAACCAAGTGCTTGACCTTTCAACCAAAAAAGATGAATTCTAAACGAAATATGTAATAGTTGATATTTAAAAAAAAGAAAATTTTTTTTACAATTAAAAATAGTTGCATGCAATCCATAAGCACAAATTTTACCAAAATAATTGAATACTCAACCAAAACAGTTTAATTTACAATCAGGCTGTTGCATTTTTAATCAAAAAGGATGAATTTTCAACCAAGAATATTAATTTAGTACCAAAAAAGATAAATTTTAACAATATAAATTTTAAATTTTTAACTAAAGAGACAGAAGACAGTACAATTTTCAATAAAATAGTGAAAGTTTAAACCAAATGAGATTAGCGCAGAACCAAGAATATAACAGTCCTCTTTTCAATCACAATTATTAACATTTTCTTATTGAGTTATGTTAATTCAATTCGTATTTAACCAAAAAAACGATAAAATGGGTAAAAAGAATAAGTATCTTGGTAACAAGAGTTAAAGGAAGAGGATAAAAAAATATTTACAGGGTGGGCCATTTTCATCTATCCACCCCATAATCTCCAGAAATAAGCGGTATAAAAAGAAACTATTCAGACAAGTGTTGCAAGACAATGGGGGCCATCTTTCTTCAAAATCGATTTTGACCTTAATATCAATTTTAAAGGTTATTTGAAGGTCACATTGATTTTTAAAGTAAAAGCCTCTTTTTTTTGACATCAGATTCTAAAAGAGGGGAAAATTTTGCGTCCGAAATGATAGTTAGAGTCAATTTTCCCGAGGTCAATTAAAGGTTAAATCATAGTCAATTTTCATAAATCATGCATAACAAAATTTTTTTGTATTATTTTTTTAACACGTTTGTGCAACACAAAGCTGGGGTGGACCAATGAATTTGAGAACCTTGACCCTGAGACCTGCTTGGAAGGTCATTCGAAGGTCAAAGTGTTTGTTTTCTTGAAAAAATACACCCGAAACCAAACCCACAAACTCAGAAGCTCCAAACCAACAAACTCCACACTTTGATCTACGAATGACCTTCCAAGTTCACTAAAAGGTCAAGGTAATTACGGTCGTTGGTCCCAAATTCACCTCAGTTTTGTGTTTCTTAAACGTGTTTAAAAAATAAAACAAAAAAAGTCATGTTCTGCATGATTTTTGTAATTTTTCCTCGATTAAATCTTTATTTGACGTCGTGGAAATTGATTCTTAACTATCACTTCGGACGTAAAAAGTCCCGCTCTTTCAGAATCTAATATCAGAAATAGGGGTCCCCATTTAAAAAAATCAATGTGACCTTTAAATAACCTTGAAAATTGATCTCAAGGTCAAAACCGATTTTCCAGAAAGATGGCTCTTATTGTCCTGAGCAACTTTTGTCTGAACAATTTTTTTGTATGCCGCTTCTTTCCGCATATTTTGGGGTGGATAGATTAAAATGGCCCACCCTGTATATTCCGCAAACTTTGATGGTTGAGTTGCCAACGCCCGGCGAGTCACATATGTAGAAAGTCACATTTGCGACCAGCCACAGTTTTGCTGCATGTCACAGAAATAATTGAAGTGTCTCACTATTTTTTGCTAATTTTGTGTGGACTAAAAATCTTTTCCGAATGATATATGCCGAAATGTGACTTACCGCACTATGACTTGCCGCAAAAATATTGGCCGCATACCTGACTTGCCGCATTTTTGCCAATTAGTGTGGTCTTCAAATTTATCCGAATGATAAATGCCGAAAATGTGACTTGCGGAAAATGTAACTTAACTCAATGTGACTAAATTAGTTTTTCGCCACACTCGCCTCTCAAATTGAGAACATAGTTTATGAACGGCCCCTAAGAATATAATAAAATATATTTTAGAAAAATTCTTGAACTGTTTGTCTAAATCAACAAATCCGTCGAGAAAATAATGACTCGATGGAAAGTACAAATAAAATTTTAAAAAAAGGAAAAAGTATGCAAGAAATATTCATTTATTATTTTGCTATCATTTTTTAGAGCCCTGTCCGCCTTCTTTACCTTTTTGTACCAAAATAACTTTCTTTCCTTTTTTCTTCATAATTACCGCTAACGATTTGGCGACTCTCTTAAATTGATCCGTAAAAAGTAATAGTGTGTTTAGTTTCACATTAGGTCAGTCCAGATCCGTTATCTACAGAAATCTGAAACACATAACTTTTCCGTTAATTAGAAATCCTGAATGTTCGATCCTATACGTTCCAAACCCAAAAATCTGGCCACCCAAGGAGGTAGAAAATACCTGGGACCTAATTCGAGATATTTGATAATATTGATTTAAGTCCAAATTAATACGGAATCAGTTTTTTAATAATAATAAGCAAATTATAAAGGTCTAATAAAAGGTAATTTAAAAATAGATGAAGAGAAACTCTTTCTCTTCCTTAGGCAGGCGTAAATTGAATTTAGGAATTGGTGCCTTCTTGATTACGAAAGATTTTATTTCTTGTGGAAAAGATAGAATGCATGGAAAGGAATGGAGTCTTGATAAATTGTAGAAATTTATTTAACTACTAGTTTGCAAATTATAATAATTTTATTGATGGGAATTTAAATGTATATATAATCATAATAACTCGAAGCAATAATTCACAGAAAATAATGCAATATGGAACGATCCGCTTTTAAATCCTTTAAAATTAATACTAGCAGTAAAAATTTTAATTGTTAAATTTTCAAATTCATGAGTTATTTATTTTTAGTATCTAAATTTAAATCCTTGTATTTTTATTGTAATTAGTGATTTATATAAAGTTTTAAAATATCGAAATAAATAAAAAATTTCAGGTATTTTTTTATTCAGATATTCAGGTATTTAAAAATTGAACAATAATTGCTTTTATCCAAAAATTCGAAATAGCCATAACTCGTTAAAATTTAATTTAATTATTAATTTAAAATTATTTAAAATTAAAATAGTAGAAATTCCAATTTAGAAAGCGTGCTTTCAAAAATTATACTTTAAATTTTAATTATAAGAGAATTAACAATCATGGCGCGAATTTATAATTATTTACCAGAAATCTTAAAACTGTTCCATACATAAAAATTAAAAATGTGAAATTTTGTATCTTGTCGGTATTTAATTAAACAAATGTCAACTTAAAAGTATTGAAAGCTTCCACTGCATTCGTATAAATTATTGATCGGTTAAATACACGCGATTTTCTATGCTTCAAATTTAAAACTTTAGAATTCAAATAATTCCACTTTGATTGTCGACCGTAAGCAATTTTTTTTGATACGGAAAAAACTGGAAGTGTTCTGGATTTTTCCTCTCTGTTAATACCCTGAAAATATTTGTTTATCAGTTTCGAAACAAAATATGAATGAAATTTTTTGTTACCCTAGTCGAGAATGCAAGCGTAGACTTGACCCAGACATGCTGGCATAGGCCATTGTATCATATTGTATCAGTATTAAATTCCATGATCTTGCGTACCTATATGCCTTTCCAATCTCGTATGCCTACAATATGCACTAGACCGTTCGAATATCAAATTTCTAACGTTAACAGAACAACGCCTAGGGTTTTCGAGCCATATCGAAGATCTCTTTTTTAATATCAATTACCGAGTCAATTCAAATTTCACAAAACTGGTCGAACAATTTTGATCAGGACCATTTTCCCATCCTAAATCAATCGAAAAAGTCTTACTTTCCCGGAAATACACAATCAGCTGTTTTTGTGGTCAGTGCCCCTCAAAAAAAGGAAATTTTCATAAGATTTCATCAACTCACAAAATAAAATGTCTTATAAACAGTAAGTCTTTAGTTTTACAAAAGTAAAATATAATCAGTTCTTCAGGACCTAAAGTAAATTTTCCAATTATCTAACCTAATATTTAAAAGTATTAAAAATGAACTTCAATGATCAGTTCATTCTTTTCATTTTTTGTTAAAAAGTAATCTTTCTTGGTTAAAAAATTCAACTGTTTTATTGAACATTTAACTCGTTTTTAACAATTCTTTTTTTCCTGGTTAAAAATTAATTTTTTCAGCTACAAATTTAACTTTCATTTTTGCTTAAAATTTTATATTTTTGATTGAAAATTTAACTTTTGGGCTGATCATTTATCTATTTTGTTAAAACCTCGACTTTTTATAGAGAATTAATCCTCTTGGTTGACAATTGAATTGTTTGGTTGACAATTGAATTATTTGGTTGAAAATTCATGTATTCTTAGTTGAAAAGTCGCCTTTTTGGTTTAAAAATTGAACAACTTGGTAGAAACTGAACTATTTGGCCGAAAAAAGTTCATATCTTTGCATGGAAATTTAACTATTTTAATTTAAGATCAAAACGAAATTTACTGTTCTTGGTTAAAAATAAATGTTAAACTAAAAACTAAACTATTCCATTTTTGGTTGTAAATTGATATTTTTAGTTGAAAAATCAACTGTCCCTTGGAAAATTCGTCTTTTCGACTCGAAAGTTTCACAAGTTGAACTACTTCCATAACAAATTTTTTAATTCGTTGATTCATCATTTTGGTTAAAAATTCATTTTTTTCAACTAAAAATGTAACTTTATATTTCTTTGTTTTATTTAATTTATATTTTATTGAAAATTAATGATTTTATTTTGTAAAAAAGAGCCTAATTTTTTTGGTACAAAATTAAAAGTCTTGGTTGAAAATTGATCTATTTTTCTAAACAAATCGCCTTGTGGGGGGGGGGGAATCAATCTTTTTGGTTAAAAATACTAAAGTTTTCTTGAAAATTAATCTGTTTCAGTTGGGATTTTGAGTATTTTGTTGAAAAATCGTATTTTTCGTATAAATTCAAGCGTTTTTAATCAAAAATTGAAAAACATTTTTTACTTTAAATATCAACTTTTACCATTTTTGTAGAAAATTCATATTTCCAGCTTAAAAATTCAACTTATTTTTGAAAGTTTGAAATACTTTCTTAAAAAATCATTTATATTTTGTTAATCAATTGTTTGGTCAAAAAACTATTAAAGTTACAGTTGTTGTTAAAAATACATCTTTTCCGGCCAAAAGTTCAACTTCTTCTTCGAAAGTTGAACTTAGTATCTTAAAAATTCATTTTTATTATTAAATATTCATATTTTCAGTTAAAAGTTTAGCTCTTCAGTTAAAAGTTTAACAGCGTAGTTGAAAGTTCTTTTTTTGTTATTATTTAATTTTTTAAGTGTAAATTTAATTATTTGCATGAAAATCAACTATTAGTTAAAAACTCGTCTTTTTGGCTTAAAAATTTAACTATTTGTAGATTTTTTGTATTAAAAAAAACTTTTTAGAATGCTAATTAAACTTTTTCATTTTCGGGTAAAAAAATATCTTTTTTGGCATACAAACTCAACTATTTGGTTGCAATTTTATGTAGTTTGTAGAAAATACAGCTTATTTCGTATAAAGTTAATCTTCTTGTTTGAAAATTCAATTAATTGGTTAAAAAATAGACTATTTTGTAGAAAGCTACCTCTCTCGGCTTTAAAATTAAACTTTTTCAATGAAATTTGTTTTCTTTATAGACTAAAAAATATTTCTTAATTGAAAATTCAACTCTTGTTGCAAATTTGTCTTTTTTTCCAGTTGGCATTTTTTTTATTTGAAATGAAAATTTTCTCTTGGTTAAAATATCAGCTAATAGATTGTTGACAAAAATATTTTTAAACATTAATTTACTGCAGAAACAGTAAGATTTTACCAACCACTTTTACCCTCTCAAATCGTCTTACGCTGTTTTTGGATGACTCCGAAATAAATTTACAAAAAAAATTTAGCCAGAAATAATTACTAGAAAGGGGGGGACAAAACCTACTGGCCCTTAAAACGGTGTACGTGGTTCAATATTTCCGAAAAAAAATTGTACCTAATTTATGCGCGGCACGTCTCCTTCGTCACATGACCTGTATCATAAAATACTTTTGACATTCTTGTTACTATTTTTTAGTAAAGAGAAAGTTGTTTGCTCTTATCAGCGAATTAGATTGTATTTGAAAAATGTTTTTCTAAAATTGGGATAACAAGATAAGTCTGGTTAATATTGCCCTATTTAGAGGGGCATAACAAGCCGGACTGTTTAAGGCGACAAATGGCACACTTGATCTTGATCGTCTAGTTCTAGTCGGAACACCGCAGATAAAATATGAGTGTGTTGAAATAGGTGCGAAGACTCGAAAAACGAACACCAGCAAGAAGCCGATGATGACAAGTTCAGATTAGCACACCCTCGGACCCGAAGGCTCAAGCAAAAGAGCGGAAAGTTATTATTATTTCTATTTCCTATCGAGACCTTCTGGGTATAACTATAAACTGGATACTTTATGGTTTTTTGAATATCGATATACGTGCCTGTGAACAAAACCACATATATAATCACGAAAAGTTTCTAGTTCATTGCAACAGTGATTATCTGATTTTTTTTTTTAAATTAGTAGAAAGTTCTTCCAAGAATCTTCAAACACCTGATATATTTTTATAGTATGCCGAATCGCAAATCTGTTTAAAGGGAAGGATTTTATTTTATTTGTGGGATCAGCTGTTTGGGCGGTAGCGGCCATTTTTTAAATATGATCTCATTAGCGAATAAAGCACTCCTATCTAAGGGAGCTTTATTTTCATGACCGATTTCCGAGTGCTCAAAAAATTCTGAATAACATTATTTTAAACTAAAATGTTCGAAATTGTATAATATAAGATTGTGATAGAATTTAAAAACCCCAACTCTAAAATATTAAAATTGAAGGGTGTCACGGCATAACCATGTAAGTGCCACTTTTTTAAAAACACGTTTTAACAAGTTAAAAATTCTTTAAAATTACACCGCAAATTCTAGTAAAAATATGATTTCTAAATTGTTAAAACAATGTTAATTTATACAATTTGTAGAAATATTTAAACAACGGAAAAGCTAATAGCCCCATTCAATTCTGTGCAAAAAATTACATAAAGTCCATGTATCGGACAACTTTTTTATACTCGTCAACAACTTTTAAAAAATGGCAAAACACATAGACTTTATGTAATTTTTTTAGGAGAATCGAATGGCGCTATTATTTTTTTCTAATTCTAAATATTTCATGACAAAATAGTTTTTCAAACTTTTGAAAAATTGAAAACATTGTAATTTTTTACTTTTGAGCTTTCTACTTGTCTTGTAACATGTCTTTCGTGTTTCACTAATATATTTTATGCTGCGGTAATATTTTGAAGAACAATTTGGAAAACATAATTTTTCATGGCACTTACGTGTTAATGACAGAGAAAGATATTTGACGACATTTCGCTCAAAAAGTAATCAATTTTTTTCCGTGACACCCTATACAATTTATCCTTGAATGATTTATTAAAAGTGGATTTGTAAGAGGCAAAATACAATAAAAATTATTTCTAATTTTGAATTTAAATTTTGCCGACACTTTAATGTTTGTTAAATGCTTTAATTTTTATTTTAAACGCTTTGCGCTTAGAAGAGCTCATTTTAAATGCTTAATTTGCATTTTAGTATTTATTAAATACTTAAAATCTCACAATGAAAAAAATTCAGCCCGGTAAAAAGAGGTCAGTTTGCCTAGCAATTCCAAAATATTGATGAAATATTTTATCTTTTTTTAAAAATAATAATAATAATCTTGCCATGTTTTTACTTTTTTTCTACTTTTAATCAGAATTTTCTTAATTTTATAAATTCAAACTAAATATTTAATATAGATATCTTTTACAATTACTTGGAAAACTTTGATTTCACAAACTATTTTGATTATACTGATAACTTTTTACTTGGCGGACTTTTTTGCATCATAGAGTTTTCATGGTGAGACATCACTTCCTTTATATAATAAAAATGGTTATTAAATAATATACTTGTTCCGAAGTAATAGAAATATTTAATAATTAACACACTACATTGGATATAATTTTTATTAATATTGATATTACAAATATTCTATCCAACTTCTAATAAAAAATATCCCTGTGATTTACTGTGCTCAATTAAACGTACAAAATTTTGAAAAGAAATTGATTAATCATAATTTTGTGTGACATAGTCCTGGATACTCATCTAACTGGGTTACGCTAAAAATTGTGTACCAATCGGTTCAATAGTGTAATCCCCGGGTCGACTGAATTGCTATAAAATCTATTTTTGGACCAAAAGGAGTTAAATATTTCTATAAATAATTAATGAATAGAAAGTTTCTGATTAAAATCGCTGATGGAGCTTCATCTACTCAATTTATCCTAAATTGTACAAATCAGTTGCAAACTGTAGGCTTATTGGATCTATGCTCGCTGAACTGCTACAAACGATACATTCATCATGATTTCTGAATTGTTTGTGTCCAGTTTCTAAAAAATGGATAATGGATATACGCAGAATTCTTTGTTTGCCATTTTTTATTGATTCCAAGAGGTTAAATGCAAATCGGTGAAGAATTAACTGAAATAGCCGATATATCTAAAAGATATTCGAGTTTTTTTTATTTGGTGAAGATTCGCTACTGGTGGAGATTTTTAAAAATATTTTACGATTAGAGACGATACAGGAATCTTATTTTTTCCGCACACCTTGACTTCCATGCAGATAAAAGTTAAATCTATTTGAAAATCTGTCGTACATAAATTTGACTCTTGGGCATTAAAAACTGAAAATTTGGAAAGAAAACACTGAATAGGGGAACTTGACCCTTCTTTCTGTCCAAAGAAGAAAATTCCGCAAGAATGTTTCAGTTGCAGTATTCTGTAAAACAAAATTCATACAGGTGTTAACGACATTCCTGTTGACACCTGAGACCTTCGATCATGGTCCTGACGATCAGCTTCGGCACTCCATATTCCCCGGGTGGTCCAGATCCTATCTGTACACGATCTTGGGCTCGTATACCCATGGTGTATACCCGTGGGTATATTCTCACAATTTTACACATCAAGGAGAATTGAGGATCCCCATACGAAATTTCAAATTGCGAATTTCACTTGACTTTTGATCGCTTCCGAACATTTCCGCAAGGATTTAAATTTAGTAATGGCTACCTACCACCCAAGTTGGTAACACAACAAACATCAATATGAGTTAATCGATTTAACCAATTTCAAACGACGGGTACAATCCGGTGAGTGAGAACACGTGGCGATGGTAGAAATTCGACACGTTGATCCATGTTCTAGATTCTAGATTGTAGGAGACGCGCTTCAAAAGATAAATAATCTTATTCAGAAAAGGGATACAAATTTTCTCCGAAAACGGATTTTTAAGATCAACATTTTAAAAGTGAACGAATTTGAAGAATTCGATGTATTTCAAAGTGAGAATCACTCGATCTCTCTCGTTCTTATACAAGAAACTTAAGCAGTCATGGCCGCCTGAACCGTTTCCAATTGGAATGCATAATATTGTGCAATATACTCGATTGAATACTCATGCGCGGCGGCTCTTACGAGGCGAGAGTTACAAGAACATTTTTAGAATAAAAGTAAAACAAAAATCCCACTCAATGTTTCTTTTCGACCTCGACTTATTTTATGCTAAAAATACCAGAAAAGTCTCCCTTACTTATTTTTATGGACTTTTATGGTACCTTTGTCGTAAAAATGTGCTACGAAATAAAGTTAAGTGGGACTTTTCCGGTTTTTTTGTTTTAAATAACCTCTTATGAAACTGGGTATTTTTTCATTTTTTGGTACTTCAGTCCAATTTCAGCAGTTCTCTTTATGAACATAAATCTCATCAGCACTTCTAAAAATTTCGAAAAAACATAAAATTAAACTTTTCTAGTAATTTTTTTTCCCTAAGTTGACTTTGAAATTTTTTTTTTTAGAAAAATTTGCACCTGCTAAGTACTGATTTATAGGAATAAACTATACGATCAAGGCCTTAATTATTTCTCAAGAATTTGTTATTTAGCAAGTAATTCGTAATTAAAGCTTTTTATTGTTACATTTATTTAAAAAATTTAATTTAACTTGAAAAGCCTAATAGACTCGACTCTGAGTTTAGCAACAGTGTCGGGGCTTGCCTGTAAGTAGCCTTGCCGCTAGATCTGAGGAATCAAAACGTAAACGTTTGAGAGTGGAATGCATAATATTGCGCAATATCCGCAAATGAGTACCCGCGCACTGCGCCTTTCCGCGACGCTGTTGGTGTTTTTCAGAAAAGATTCGCAACCATCTCTATCCACTTGAGCTGAGAAACTGCGTGGGCCAGCAGTTCTAGGAATTACTAAACCGCGAGCGGCTAAAGGGAGAGTCGGGTGTAGTTTAAATTTTCGTAATTCAAATCCTTGAAACTTCTAATAACTAGTAAGTTTAAAGTGAATTAAATTTTTTGATTAATTTAAAACCGACAAAAGTTTCAATCGACCGTGTATGTGTATAAAATAGTAGTTATCTTACGATCCGAAGGGGAAATGTTTATGAAACAAATTCAACAAATGGCACCACGATCAGGTGGTCTGGCTTTTGCATTGAATTGCATTATAAAAAAGAAAAAATAAGAGTAACTATCACTAATAATTCTAAGAAAGAAAAAGTCTTGTACTGTTAAAGCAATACGTGTACTTACTAAAACTAGGTAATCGTTAAAAATGTAACGGGATTGGAAATAATTAATAACAGATAAATAACAATTAAAAGTAAATGTTTTTTTCAACAATACCACACCTAAGAACTAAGATTAACGTTCCAAAAAATAAAGATTACAAACTATTTTTTCAAATTATTGCAAAAGTTCTGTGGTGAGAGTTACGAAATCTGTTTCAAGAAATATTGTTCTAAATGTAAATAAATATTAAATAATACGTAATTCATTGATATACAATTTTATTGATTAGGCTGAAAAGTATAGAGAGTAGAAGTGTGCCCGGAAGCTCAGCGGCACACAGTAGGAAAAAAATCAACTTTTGTCGTAAATCCTGGCTACTCTTCAATTTTCAACCGATCTTAATCGTTCTTAGCTGAAAATGTTTTTAATGAATTGTACTGTAAGAGAGCACTGCTACTTTTTTTATTATTTACAAAATAACCTTATAAAATTAGCTGGAATCCAGAATTTATTTATCACTGAGTTCAGCACTCTGCACACCGACTAATTTTCGAATCTTATTATTTAGGAATTCTCCAATTCAGTATTTTTTATAATTGGCCAAATTTATTATTCGGGAATTTTAATATGCGAAAATTTTATTGTTCAGAAATTTGATTATACAAATATTTTCCAACTCAGGAATTTGACTGTTTCGGAAATTTTAATTT
>JAAAKG020136204.1:0-13277 GCA_010014905.2 Druon quercuslanigerum
TCGTTTAATTTCTCGCACATATCATAAAATATTGCACATTGTACGAATGAAATCAATGATTTCATTATTTTCGATTTTATTATGAATAAAATGTCATCAAAAACTTACATTTCATGTGTCATATATTTCTTCATTTATCGCAGAATTAATACAGAATTGTACAAATTCATCCCGAAAAATGTTGCACGAAACATTATTTGCACATTTCTCGATTAAATTTGTAGAATTTTGAAATAATTCCTTTATTTTCTGTAGTTTTCATTCGCACACACATTCAAATAAAATGAACACGTACGTGCACTAACACATGAGTACATTTTAGTTTGAAACTTACTTTTAGATGGCGCCACCGTCAATATGAGTTGTCATCGCCTTCCATGCGAGTCGATCCAGCCTGCTCTCAGTCTGTTCCGATATTTTGAAGAATCATTACGCTGAAAATAAACCTCGCTTCTATTTTACATGTCCGTGTCTTTATTTAGTGAAAATATCTACCACTTCAATTTTCAGAAGCGGGACCAGTACTGCGATTCGTCCTCCAGAAACTTTTTGACAAATTCGAAGCCATGGTCGCGAAATTTCCTTGACTAAACTTCTCATGAACAAGGGAACGCCATTCTGTCCGCGAGTCGGGCTTCGATGTAAAGGGATTCGGTCGGAGAACTGTTTTAAGATCAATCGAAAAGGACTGCGTGTCCTGAGCTGTGTGCTCTTCAATATAAATCTTATTATTGAGTCAATGGCTGTGTGCATTTTTCCGAGGTGTTCGTTTATGTGATTTTGCCGTGCGCGTATCATTGTGACTTCCTGTGTGGAATATGAGCGTATGCTAATGAGTCTGCGTGACTTAAGTTTGACTCGCGGCAGTGATTTTGTGGGCTGTGATTCTTTTTTGTGATGTATGCCTTTTTGAGTCTGTATGACTCGACTTTCAATTTGTTAGACAATTGCTAAAAAGTGAAAGTGTATAAGTTTGGCGAGTGAATCCGCCATCTTAGTAAGTGCAGTGTAATAAAATCCTTCCGATAAAGTACCACCTTGTGTGGAAATCGGAAATCTCCGGTCACGACAAAGTTTTCAAAGAATTTGTAATAGATTATTATCCTATATATAACATGAATAGCCCTGAATTTTCGATTGTATGCAAGCACCATGGGCTGCTTTCGATGCATCGCAAATGATGAAACACATTGGTCAACAAATCAGATGTAAGAAGTGATTTTGCCGACAGCTAAAGTAGAGTGACAGTTTGATGAAGCAATCGAAATAATTTCTCGATAACGAATCTCAAAGACATTTTAGGGAGAAAAGGTCTTTCTTCAGTTGGGAATAAAGCCGACTTGATTGCAAGGTTGGATAAAGCTTGTCCTTAAGAAACTTGGACGAACGAGGCAGAAGACATAAAATCCAATCCTGACTACATCGGAGCCCAACATCAAACTTCTTTTGATAACCATGCTGACATGGAGCCGTAGTTAACTCAGCTAACAAATGGCGCCTAGAGCAAGCATCCGAAGACGACCTCATGAGACATACTCCAGCGTGAATTGGAATTTACGCAACGTGAAGCTCGTCGTGATTTGCCACCTCAGGGAACCTCCGCAAGCTCTCGGCCGAATTTTAACCTTAGAGGAATAAGTGATCTTTTGAGCGAATTCAACGGCAGTGATCACAATTTCTGCGAGTAGAAGAAAAAAACCTGTTATTAAGCGCCAATTATGAACTCGACGATAATCGTGCCAAGATATTAATCAGTTCCAAGCTGAAAGGGAACGCATTGGAGTGGTTCCACTCCAAGTCGGAGCATATCGAAATGAGCATGGAGGATCTCCTCATAGCAATGAGAAAAATGTTCTATCATTATCCAAAGAAAATCGAAAGCAGACGTATTTTTTAAGAAAGAAAATGGCAATGGAGTGAGCCATTTAGTCAGTACTACCACTACCAATTGATTCTGGGAAATCAAGTCCCCGTGGAAGAAAGCGATATAGTGGATTACATGATCAACGAAATTCCAGATGTGCAGCTAAAGAATCAGGCTCGAATAAGAAAATTCGACTCTTCGTCGGAAGTGGTAGAGGCCTTTAACAAAATCTCGTTGCCTTCCGACCCGCTAAAAAGACATCCCGAATATCAAGTAAAAACGGCCAATGTCAAAGTAACTGGAAAATCTACAACAAAGGAGGAGATTAAAAAACTTCTCAGATGCTACAACTGCAGAATGGCGGGGCACACGTCCAATCAGTGCAGGCAGCCGACGGAACACGTCTGCTACAACTGCAAAGAACCTGGCCAAATTTCAAAGGAATGTACAGCCATGGCATCAGCAGCAGACAACTTTGTCAACTTTGTATTGATTTAGATTATGTACTTGATTCAGGTAGCCCGATTAGTTTTTTAAAAATAAAGTGTAAGCGATCAGAATGTAGAAACTGCTACTGATCTTGATAGGAAATACGCGAGTATAAATAAGTTTAATTTGACAGTTTTATGTAAATTTCATGCGAGTATTATTCTTGATAGTGAAATCCGCAATAATATAAAGTTGCTCGTAGTGCCGGATGTCAGGATGAAATCATCACTAGTACTATGTCCAGACGTATTAAGCAAATTTGGCTTAGGTCATGCGAAGATAAGGACATATGTAGAAACTGTCACTTTCGAAAAGAGCGCCATTGAGTTAAACAACGTCGATGTTCATCTGATTGACGAAAAGCAAGTACCCGAATTAAATATCAACCCTAGAATTCCTTACAAAGCAAAATTGAAATTTATCAATTAGTTTCAGTTCAAATATTTAGAAAGCGAAAAAACAGAGGTACCTGAGATAAAGGCGGAACTAAAGTTAAAACTGACTGATTCAAGACCTTTCTTGGTTGCGCCTAGAAGATTATCATACGATGAGAAATCTAAGTTGCAAAAAATTGTAAGTGATTTTATTGATCGGAGAGTGATCCGCTCTCCTATAGCGTCACCTATAGTGTTGATTACAAAGAAAGGCAGAGATTTGCACCTTTGTATTCATTTCCGAATGCTGAATAAAATAACGCTCCGCGGTAACTACCCTCTTCCTTTAATTGACGATCAGGTATATGCTTTGGGGGGTAAGAAGTACTTCAGCCTACTTGATTTGAAAGACGGTTTCCACTATATCGACGTCGCTCTGGAATCCATCAAATTTACCTCGTTTGTCACGCCTCTGGGCCAATATGAATATTTAAGGATGCCTTTCGGACTCAAAATGGCTCCAGCCACGTTTCAACGTTTTATTAACAGCGCTTTTTCAGATTTGATTAAGACAGGGAAAGTAATCGTGTACTTAGATGACGCCCTTGTTTTGTTTTTGTGGTGATGACAACAAATAGAATGGAAATATTTAAATTAAAAATTTAATATTTAAATATTTAAAAATATTTAAAACTATCTTCAATTCATTGAAGTTCTAAGAAATCCCTTAAATCTTGTGAAATTATTTGCAATTTATAAAAATATATTACAATTCTTCGAATATTTTTATATCTATTGGAATCCGTTAAAAAGCATTTGATATCATCTCTTTAAAATCCTTTAAAATCTCGCAAGTTCTCTGAAGTCCCTTTAAATTATTAAAAATACCCTAAGACCCTTTTAATTCTACGAAATTTTATAAGTTCAGGAAATTCTTTACAATCTCATAAATTTTGGTTTCATATCTGAAAAGCCTTTAAAATGTTAAATTAATATTCAATCCCTTAATTAATTCTTGTGCAATCCCTTTTCCTCTTTAGAATCTTTTTAATTTTTTACAATCTCTTAAAACATTTAAAAGTTTCGAACGATCCTCAAAATAATTAAAATCCTTGAAAATTCTACAATGGTTCTTCGCACGACCACCTCACACTAAAAAATTGTTTAAATAATTTATTATTCTTTATAACTATCTGCTCTTAGATAACTGCTAAAAAGTTGCGGTTTTTCTAACATTTTTACCTATATTTTCCTCAGATATGAACACATAATGAATAAACATTGAAGAGAATAATTTTTTCAACAATCCCTTCTTTAGTGATAACATTTTTCTGAAATAAAACAGATATTTGAAATATTCTTCAAATTTTTTATATGGATCATATTAAATGTCAATTTTTCTTAAATTAGTAAATAAGAGCCTCGTACTTGAAATTAATATTATAGTAAGATTTATTATTTGTTCCTAAGTACAAAAAATCCAAGAAAAGTTCACATTTTGAGAAAAATCCGAAACTTTCTAGAGTTTCTCTGAGAGAAGAAACTTATAAGCAATAATAAATTTTGTAAGCAATGATGTTTGTTAACTTGCATTAATTAAAGAGTACAAAAACTCGAAAATTTCATAAAAGAGTGAAAGTTTCTTACATTACTTTAAAGAGCATATTGTTATAAATAATAATAAATTACCTTATCAATTATTCTTGATAAATAGCATTAATTATTATCTCATAATAGGTGAAAAGTTGACAAACAGTTAAAACCTTCAGAAAAAAAACTTTCTAACATTATTCAAAGAGAATATTATTATGAATAATAAATGGTTGAAAAAATTACGTTTGTTAATTAAAATGCATTATTGCCTTATGTTTATCATTAATGAATGTATACCTTTTCATTTCGCTTAGGTATCTTTATTCTTAGGAATAAAGACATTTAATTTTTGGTTGATCGACGACACAGTTTTGTACATTGAAAGCCGATGCTTTGAAAATTAACGAAGTTCTCATGAGATTAGAAATAAATAAAATGATTAATTATGATTCAATCGGTAGTACACATATTTTTGGCTGTCTTGTTTTTTTGTTCTTCTTTTCTATATTCTCTATATTTTCCGGGAAGTAATTTTTTGACTCTCTACCTACTTTCCAAGATAAAGGCGAGGTATTTATCTCTTTCAAAAGAATCATCTCATATTCGACGGATATTTTTACGGGTTTTCCACGACGAGCAATGAATCTTTTTAGAGAATTAAGAAACGCATTAGTACACAAATTATATGTAATTTCCAAATAAACAGCCTTAACTGCCATAGCAGATGTGTTTCTCGATATCTTGAAATTAAACGTCCCGGCATAATCTACTTCAGCGAAATTAAAGGCGCGGTTATTACCCGGTGAATCCCGTTTCTCACTGACAATATCCATTATTTTGTCTAAGGTCAGCTAGACGCACCATTGTTCCCGCATGTAATTGCCTGTCATTAGCGTCACGTATAATCAATGAGTCCCCCAAGTATAATTATTTTATCTTCATCTATGAAAGGATGCAGCAATTATAGTCGACTTTTAGATTTCAAATGCTTATTCGTCTTCAACCGTTAAATTTCTTTAAAAAATTCTTTCATTTGAGGCAATTTGATGAGACGGTTAGAGCTTAATCCAATTCTCCCACAGAAACTTCTTTCGTCATGAGTGTTCCATGTGAACTTTTTGCTCGAGTATTACTTACAAATCGTAAAACATGAGCCGCTACTCTTTCGAGCCTATTCAATGTTAAATATCTAATGAAAACCAAGTTGTCAACAGCTCCTGCTATGAGTGTAATCAAGCTGATGACTCTTCAGCCGGTGAGGATCTAATCCTCTTCATATGACACCTGGTACATTTTCTTGCGATTTAACGTAATTCCAGCCATTTTTGTCAGTAAGCCCTTGAATCTCTGCCACTCCGTTACTCATGTATTTTTTCCATTGTGATGGTTGTCCCTTAATCAAAGACAATGTAATGCTTGCATCTGACCCAAAATAGTCAGCATTACCTGAAATTTTAAGTGCACTTCTAACTTTCTTGTGTAATCCGCAGAGTAGAACTGCACCTTGTAATTCCAGTGTAGGGAATGTGAAAGATTTTAGTGGTGCCACTCAAAACTTTAAGCACAGAAGTTGTATCATGATTAGCCCTGAATTTTTGATTGATTTTCTATACAAGGGCTGTCCCAAAAGTATCCGACCTACCTCGATCTCTCGGTGCTTGATTCATTCTCCGTCATCCGGGGGGTGGAATCCTTTAAAGTAGTCCCCATTTGATTGAACAAGACGCTTCTATTGATGTTTCCACATATTAAAGCACTCTTAAAAGTCAGACTTCGGAATCGCCTTTAGTGCATTCGTCGCATTAGTTTCAACAGTCTCTTTATCGTCGAATCGTATGGAGGCTGGCGGAGCTGCGCAACACACTGGTTTCCCAAAGTTGCGATCGTTTTCTCCTGATTGCATCACGCTATCTTTTCAGAACTTCAACATAGTACTCTTTGTTGATTGTCTGGCCTGTAGGAGCATATTCGACTTTGATAAGCTTTGAGTTTGACGGGCTTTTTTCGGCTATTGATCGTTTCCAGATTGTCCTGAGCGATTTCTAATTATAGGTTTTTTTGTTGGTCTGTGAGCAGTTTCGGGAATTTCGACGAACGCAAAAAAGTCGACGTAAACAAATAAATGCTGCGCGGGAACTAAGTCGTTTTATCGGCATGTCGGGCTACTGACAAGAATGTTAGGAGTTGCTGGGGACGTTCGTACCCTCCAAAGGTCGTCTGAGTCTCTCCGCGCGAAGATATGAACGTAGGCAGGATATTTTTAGGACAGCCCTCGTATATGCAAGCATAATGGGCTGTTTCCAGTGCATCGCAAAATCCATGAATTCCAATTCGCATAAGATGGAGACATATTACTTGTCTTGGAATTTGGATGTCATTGATGCTGGCTAATTGTTCTTTATATTTGTTCCAATTCTCTTAAATTTCTTCTAGAAGTCGTGCATCCTATTCATACTTAATCGTCCATAATTGTTAAAAAATGAGCTTAGATTTGATGGTAACAGGTCCAGTAAGTCCTAGCGGATCAAATATTTGTGATGCCACTGAAAGGATTTCTCGTTTTGTTATATCATTAATTCGTTTGTAATACCAACATTGTATAAGGGTTGATCAGGCTGAGCTACCCATAATAGGCCCAGTATTTTTGTTCCTTCTTCAAGTTTCTTCAAGTTGTTTTTGGATGTTTGATTTTCTAAAACGTTCGCTGAATTTGAATTCCATTCTCGTAGATTAAAACATCCAGATTGTAGAATGGAGGTAATGTCTTCCTTTAATTTTACAGCCTGTTCAACAGTTGATGTTGTAGTCAGCAAATCATCCACGTAGAAATCACGCTGTATTATCTCACTTGCCTCTAGATATTTATCCTTACTGCCCAGTTCCAACTGATGCAGGCAACGTCTCGCTAAGAATGACGCAGAAGCTGTTCCACATATAAGAGTATTAAGTTCGAATTCCTTTACGGGTTCATTCTTATTTGATCTCCATAGTATAACTTGATTTGACCTTTGATGTTCCTAAATTTTCACTTGGTGAGACATTCTTTCTAATTCACCGGTTATTATAAATGGATGTGCCTAAATATAATTGTAATATTAACCAAGTCTCGTTAAATTGCAGATTCTAACATCAATAAATCGCTGAGAGATTTTCCAGATGATGTTTTGCATGAAGCGTCTACAACTACTCTCACATTCGTTGTTGTTCGAGATTCCTTCACAACTGCGTAATGTGGCAAATAGTTTCTGGTTCCAATATCTTTACTTGTAGTAAGGATTGCAAATTTATTTTTTATTGAGTAAAAATGCTTTAATGCGGTTTGTCTTGATTCTCCAAACTCTGATGGGTTTTCATAAAATGGGAATTCTACTTCAAATCGTCCATTCACATCTCTCTTGTATGTTTCCTGGAAATTTTTTTCGCAAACAATCTCTTCGTTGGACAATGGATGAGCTTCTTGGTATTCTTCTATTTTCCATAATATTTCTAATTGCTTCTCCAGATTCATATCTCGAACCAATCCACAGAAGGATGTTTGATTTTGTTGCTTGGTGCCTGTTGGTTAAGTTCCTCCTATTGACCAACCAAGTTTTGTTTCGCGTATTATGGGTCGATTAATGCCTCTGCTTATTTGTTTCGAAGCAATAAGATGCCAAAAAATTCCAGCGCATGACAGAATGTCGATCTTTTAGAATTTGTGAAATAAGGATTTGCTAGCCTTATATTATTTAGAATTTTTATTGAGTTAGCATCAAACGTTGGTATTGGAACGTAATTTATAATATCAACTAGGATAGATAAAGAAAGTTTCGTTGAGAAGGAGTTGACCTTTTATTTTATTTTGACAATTGTCAATTCGGGTATTGGTACTAATGTGTTTTCTATACCGCCTACTAAATGATTATATTTGTTAATAGGCAACTAGAGCCTTTCGCAAAGTTCGTGATTTATCATGTTCGGTTGCGAGCCATTATCTAAAAGTGCCCTTACTTTTTGTAATGTTCCGTTCCTATCCTGTACATAAATTAAAGCGGTAGATAGTAAGTTTTTTGAAGTGCAACTTGTAATGCACGCATTTAATGTTTGTCTTGTTGAATTGACACCTTTTGCATCAGACGTCCTGCTCTGATCCAGAATATTATTACTTGTTTCAGGCGCGCAACTTGCCTTCGTGGACATTGATTCTTGTTTTTCTGATTCCGCTTTTCGGCACATATCGTCTCGATGTAACAATGAATTTTGTTTTCCATTAAATTCTCCAGAACGACTTGTCCTACAAAACTTATATGAATGACCCATGCAGAGACAATTTAAAAATCTGTTTTGCGTTTTAATTGCATTATACCTCGACGGAACTGACAAATTCATAAAAATTTGACATTCGTAAATCTTGTGTTCTTCACTACAAACCGGACATTTATGCGATTTCGCTTCGGTTGCTAAATGAGATATACTCCGATCTGACTTTTGTTTAATGGTGAAAAAAATTTATTTTTTCTGCTAGTCTTTCCTGTAGGTTTGTTTGTTTTCACCGTTTCTAACCATTGACATTTACTGGATAGAAATTCGGTGAGCTCTTCTACGGTAGTTAAACTGTCAGAAATGACCTTTGATTCCCAGTCGCGCTTTGTGGATGAAGAATAGTTTTGAATTTGAATAGTTTTGAAGAAATCAGACGTAAAATTAAAGTGTCCCATTGATCAACAGGTTCTTTTAAATTTTGTAGTGCTCTTAAATACTTGGAAAGATTGTCTACTGAAGTGCGAAGTGAGCCAGATGATTCCTTTTGCATAGGATCAATGTCTTTTATTTTCGAATCTCTTTTTTAATAATTCCAAAGCAATTGAGTAATTATCGTTTTTTATTTCCAGCGAATTTATTACCTCTTTAGCAGCGTCTGATTAAGCTGAATTTAAATAGTAAAATCTCGGAACAATCGAAAGACTTTGATTTTCGTGAATTAGTGCTTTAAATGTGTCATAAAAGTGTTGCCATTTTTTGTAACTACCCTTAAAGGTTTTTCTAAATTTAAAAGAGGCAATTTTAAAGATTGATTAAAACTCAAATTGGCATTAGAATTATAAGAATTTACAGGATTATCATTAGTGTAAGTCAACGTTTGTATTGTATCCGAGAGTCCTATAATTTTGTTTGCCTTTGTTACGGCTTAGAAGTACGATTCTTTAAATGGCTGACGTTCCGCTTCTTGGTCCGCAATAAATTCTTCTTTTTCGTAGAATAATTCTATTTATGATTGAATATCTTCAAACTTTTAAAAGACTTCTTGTAACTTAATAAGTCGAATCGGAATTCGTTCAGCAGTTTGAGGATTCGTATCTGTATTATTTAAAAAAGTTTTAAATGTAGTTGGATTATTTTTTTTTATTTTGCCCTGTTTTTTGAGTTCTTTTAATTCTTTGAGCTTTGTTAAATTTAAATTTTATTTCCTTTTTCCTAAATATCTTAAATATTAAATTATAAGCAATCAGTTGATATAATGACGTAAATGATTAAAATTATATAATTTTAATTAAATTTATTTCTTTTTGGATCCGCACCAAAATTTTTTGGGGGTTAAAATTCAACTCCTTTAGTAGAAATTAACTTTTTGTTTAAAATTAATATTTTATTGATGATATTTCAACTGAATTTTTTTTATTGAAAACTATTTTTTTCTGAAATTTTTTTATATATTTTTTTTAATTTAAAATTTCATCTTTTTCAGTAGGAATGTTATATTTTTCTTGGATAAAAATGCAACTGTTTTGTTTAAAATTTAAAAATTTTGTTAAAATGTTACAGTTCTTGTATAATATTATACCAATTAGTAAAAAATAACTTATTGTTTACAATTCTTATTTTGGTGTTAGAGTGTGAACTGGAATTATCTTTGGATGAAAATTTACCTATTTTTTTAAATATTGAAGTCGAAAATTCTATTTTTTTATTAAAAAATTAACTAATTTGTAGAAAATTTCCTTAATTTTTCTGTTTTAATTAACAATTTATCTGGTTTAAGAGAAATTTATTCTTTTTTGGGTAAAAGTGCAAATATTTGGTAGAGAATTAAACAATTTTGTTATAACATACAATTTTTGTTGTAAAAATTCATAATTTTCTGTTAAAGATTCGTGTTTTTGGATTAAAACTTCAATTTTTTTCATAGAAACTATTCACTTATTTAAAAATAAAAAGTAAAAAGTCAACTGAAATACTTTATACCAAAAAATTCAACTACTTTTTTCAAAATTTCTTTTTGATTTGAAAATTCATATTTTTTAGCAAAAATTTAATTTTTTTTAATGAAAATTCAACTTTTTGGTTAAAAGTTATTTCTCTTTGCTTGAGCATTAAGCTATTTTATTTAAAGGATTTGATTCAATGTCTTTATTTTGTTTAAAATTAATCTTATTTAATTGAAAATGCAACTAATTGGGCAAAAGTTGAACTACATTTTAAAAATTTTCATAACTGTTTAGTGGAAAAGCCTTTTTTTTAACTAAAAATGTAACTTTTCCATTTTTTAAAGATTGATCATTTTTAGTTGCAAATTCTCCTTTTTTGTTAATAAAATATTTTTCTTAATTTGAAATTTCATTTTTGTTGAGTAAAACGCATCAGTTTTGTGGAAAATTAATTTTTTGCTAAAAATTTATATCTTTTGTGGGATAATTCCATTTTTGTAGATAAATTTCGTCTGTTAACTTGAAGGTTTAATAATTTAGATAAAATTGCATTTCTTTCTGTAGTAAAAAATCTCAAATTAATTAATTAAAATTAATTAATTAATACCTATATTTATCTGGTCGAAAACCATTACATCAACAAATATTTAATTAAATAATGCCTCGTTCCAACTGAAAAAATTTAAAATAAGTTGAAAAATTCGAGAAAAAAACCGGGACTTTTTAGCTTTATTCTAAGAGAAAATTGCTAAAAAAGTAAATTATTTAAATAAATTTTGTAAACATCGAATTATTAGTAGAAACAAAAGCACAATTGTTCATTTATGGGTTTTAGGGACCCTATCAAAAAGACTTATGGGGCGATACTAAAAAAAAAATTCATTTGTATTTCTTAGCCAATTATCAAAGTTTTTAATTTCAACTCGATTAACCTACTATTAAACATTCTGAATAAAATTTAAAAAAACTTTTTTTTTTTCTTTTGGGAATATAATTTTTACAGGCAGGAAAATTAGAAGAAAAAAGTTTTGGTGCAATTTTCCTTCACCGATTTTCCGCATTGCTGTGGTAATTCCCTATAGAAATTCTCGATGAAATAGTTTGTGAGAAATTTTCGCCCGTCAGCTAAAAACGAAATTCCTATCTGAATTCTTCGAAAATAAGAAATTAGTTCCTGGAAGTCAATAAAAAAGTTTCAAGGGGATTCAGTGCTAAAAATATCGAATAACTTTAGCAGAAGAAGTTACTTCAGCCTTTTCCCTCTGTAAATCGTGTTAAGCGTATCGTAATTTCCCAATCAGAACGCAGGTGCGTCATACCCGGCACAGATAGGAAACGTAATAGCACTTTCGAAATCCCAAGACCGCGAATGAAGGGCAATCGCAAAACCGCCTACCATTTTTATCTACTAAAAGAGAAATATAAAAATGACTCTACTTTGAGCCTGATATAAAATTATCCCAAAATTTTGAAATTTTCAAACCAGACACCGGGAAAACCAGGAAATGGCTGAGAATTTTTTATTTTAGATCGTGAAAGACTGGGAATGTTACAAATTAAAAAAAAAAAAATTATCTTATCACTTGACATATCACAAATTCAAAATAAGTTCGTTTTATATTTTTTTAATTGTCATTTTCAATTTTAAACTTCTCTAATTGTCAAATTATTCACTTTATAAGACGTAATTCTGAAATTTATTACTTTAAAAATTTATATATTTATTTTACAGCGAAAGTTTTCAATTCAAGAAATTTTAAAATGCAGTTCTACATTATAAATTATGAATTTATGAATATAAATATAAACTAATTATTGATTTTTTTTATAAGGCTGTAAAAAATTCAACAATAACATTTTTTTCTTTTATAAAAATGTTTTATTGTATTTTTAATAAATAAATAATATTGAATGATAAACAATTTTTTTAATTGTGTAAATTCCGAAATATAATGATATCAGGCATTTTATTGTTCGATGTTAGATTATATTCGGCAGTTTCTTTTCGGGAATATTATTATTTGGGAATTTTTAAATTCGCTTATATTAGAAATTGTTTGCGAATTTAATTATTCGAAAATTTTTTTTATCTCGGGATTTTTATATTTTAGCAATTTAATAGTGTGGAGAATTTTATTTTTCGGCATTTTTCAGTCGTTCCAAATATTATTTATTGTAAAAAAATACAATAATGAAATATTTTATTGAAAAGAAAAATGTTCCCTTATTCTTCAAAACTTTAAAACTATTGTTTGAATATTTTATTATTATATTCCTAATAAATAAATAATGATGATTAAAAAACAATTTTTAAATTGTTTAAATTTATGAGTTTTCCTTAACTATGGCTATTTCAAATTCAAACGTTAAATTAAAAAAATTACACATTAAAAAACCCTTATGCATTAATAAAAATATTTTATGTTTCAATAAATATTATTTAACAAAAACAATTTTGTTAATTGGTAAAATTTTTGAATTTTATAGTTTAGAAATCTTCTGTCAGGATTTTTATATTTCGGCAATTTTATAATTTCGCGAATTTTATTATTCAGGAATTTTACAGTTCAGAAATTTCATTTTTCTAGAATTTTTCAGTTGTCCCACATATTATTTATTTATTAATAATACAATAATGAAATATATTAATTTAAATAAATTTGTTTTATTGTTTATATTTTTTTTAATTATTTGAATATTTCATTGTTATATTCTTATTAAATGAATGAGGTTGGTTATAAAACTATTATTTAACTTGCTTAAATTCGGGAA
>JAAAKG020136205.1:0-13276 GCA_010014905.2 Druon quercuslanigerum
TATATAATTCTTTGCAGGAATTTAACCATGCCCTCTTCCCGTCTCTTAATATCTTTCCGTTCTTTCCAACCCCATATCTCTGCCCCATAACTTAATAATGGACACACTAGCGTGTAAAATTACCATATTCGCCTTCTCCAATTTTTGTTAAACCTTCTTTTTTCTATTCCGCATATCTGTATCATTACCCCTGCTGCTTTTTCATCCTTTCTTTTAGATGAGCTCTATGATCTCCATTCGTTTACAAGATATATCCCAAATATTTAAACTATTTCACTTCTTCTAACTTTATTTCTTCCATCTTCCCGCCCATTCTTTCGGTCTCCTCCCTCCTTTTCTAAAACTTTATATCTACCATCCCTTCTTCCCTGCCTGATACGGTGGCTCTATTATTTTTCCTCAACTTCTTTTATTAAACTCAGCGACAAAATAGTTACATTTACTTTGTGCATTGTTGGCATCAACGTCACACCTTGTAATTTTCAACCCCCTCTTTTTTGCCTTTCTTCATCATTGGTATCACTACGTCTTCTTTTAATAACTCTTGCTACCCCTCTCCTCTCCATAATTCATTACATATTATCTATACCCATTCCTCTATACAATGCTCAAAAAGTCGATTTCATGAAGAATTGATTCCTAGGTTGTCAGCGAACTAAAACAGACTGAGAGGAAGAGTTCTGTGGCCAGACGAAAACGAAGCCCTACTGGAATTTCTTCAGCCAGATCGTTCATTAAAAGAAGGTGGAATGGGCTACTGTAACATTCTATCCCTTTAAATTACAAGAGGCTAGAAAAACTGGGCAAGAGATACATAAGGGAGTAGCTAAGCCGCTGCTAAAATGGTCGTCCAATTAGTTTAGGGCTCTTCATGCTAAAGACGCTAGGGATGAGGCGCCTATAGTCTGCATGCTACACAGAGAGCAACACAGCATTCTGGCAGGCTGCTGTGTAGAAACTACGCTCTACGCTGCAGTGGCAAAATTAAATCTGAATATGGAACATAGCGTGTGCTGTGGGACCCTTCTTTGATACAGAGGATACATAGCCTGCTACACTGAAGGAGCTTGAAGTCAGATGGGATGAAGTAGTCGCGCCACGAGAATGCCTGCAGGGGGTGTCCTGTCCTCCTGTAGTGCCTTGTAGTAAAAAGTCTCCTTTGTAGACTAAACACGGACGGATATTGTGCCTAGGGATACGCTAATCAATTGTTAATCCTAATCGGGAAGGCTCATCTGGAAACGTTGACGGTTCTTACAAGTCCGTAAAAGACCATTCCAGCCATTTTAACGAAAACTTACAAAGTTTCAAAAATGAACGTATCTGCAATCCATCGTAAGAGGCCTAACGATAACAGACTCAGTTTTATATCTTGGGTAATTCTAGATACTAAGCTGAACTTGGTGAAGTGCCTAGAGAACCAATGCAGGAAGTTTGTTTTAACATTTTAAATGTGCAAAAGAGCCTTTGATTTGACGTGGGGTATGGGGTCTTAACTGCTTGCATCGCTTTTCTCACGGGTAAAGCTCAAATCGATTCGGGATAGATTGCGACGATTACAAACTCTAGCGTTTAGGGGAGTGGTGGGAGTAACAGGGACTCTACCTACAGCGGAAATTAAACTTATGCTTTTTAAAAAACCCCCCAGACGTTGTGATAACTGCCAATTAGATATATGCGGTGGGCTGTCTGGCAAGAGCAAACAGATGGATTTAGGGAACTTTACACAAGAGGCAAATAGTAACTAATATTCTTTTATATTCTTTTGTTCTATTTTTCTAAGGCTTTTCTTCCCTGTATTCCCACTCTCGCCCCCACGAAGATCCCCGTTCGAGCTTTCTATCTTCCTAATCCTACCTTACATCTCCTCTACCTTCTTATTGTTCTTCCTACTTCTCTAGTTTTTGCTCCAATGACTGAATCCTATTTCGTAGCCGCTGCCAGACTCATTCCCATTTCTTGATTTTTTTTAAGACTAGCTATTTCCCTCCTAATTTCTTTCCCTAATTCCTCTCTTCTTTTTTCCTGCTTTTCTTCATAAATTCTCATTACTTCTACCATGACTTCCTAAATTTCTTTCAGTCTTTCTTCTTTCATCTTATGCACAGTTTCCCCTCTGTTTCCATCAGCTCTATTAATAGTCTACCCCTTCTTTACTAAACTTTGCTTTTTCGGCGGCGATCTAGAAATTTTTGGATATTTCCAGCACGAACCTAGATAAGATAAAAGTAATGTCAAGGAAGAGGATGTTATATAGAAGCTCGGAGAGAATATAGGATGATTTAAAATAGGTAGAAAGGAATCTGGACGGAGTATGGTGTAACTGTCATCAAGAAAGGAGTGAGGAAGGAATGAGATATAGTAAAATAAGAAATTGTAAGAGGCAATAAGAAGCGAAAAACGAATGTAGGAAAGAATGACAGATACGTTGGATTATATCAGGACTGGAGAGAAAGGATAAGGAGTTTATTAGAAATTTGACACAGTAAGAAGTAGTAATAATGATAGAAACGTAGCTAGATGAAAAGGGATGGGGAAGAGTTAGAGGAAGATTACCAAGATGTTACAAATGGCAAGTTCCAAACGCCAGGAGGAAGAATAAAAAAAGACAGACCGATGGGATGAACGGTTATGGGAGTAAGAAATAAATGTATAACCGGGAAAGATAAGAATGAGAGGAAAGAACAAAAAGAAGGATTAATAGCAGAAGAGGTAAAGATGGGATTGGAAAACAGGAAGATACTGGGGATTTATGTGAACAAAAATATGCAGGAGAAAGCAGAGGAGTAAAAAGAAATGATGGAAGAAAATAAAGAAGAGATTAGGCTTTTAATAGGTGGGGATTTCAATGCTTATCAAAGGATAAGGTGCTGAATGGAGAGAGCAAGAATTGTTTAAAGAGCTTAAAGGAGTCGGGATGGTTTATCATAAATGTAAATATAGAGGAAAAATATATTATATTATTAAATATATTAGGAAAAAGAATATACACGGTGAGGAGGAAAAAGGCGAACGGTAATTTATTATTTCACAGTGGATGATGAGGTGAGAGAGAAGGTCAAGGAACTAGAGGTAGGTGACTTAATTGATTCGGATCAGTTTCCCATAATAGTGACATTAGAGGGAAGAAAAAGTAATAGCAATATGAATTCTTGAGAAATAATAATGCTGCTTTAAAGCTTTTATGTTTTGGTTAACAATTTAATTTTTTCATTATAAATTCGATCGTTTTTGGGAAAATTAAACTTTTTGGTCAAACATGCGACCGGAAATTAATTGTTTATATAATATAATTGAACTTGGCCTACTTTGGTTCAAAATTAATTTTGTTACTAACAAAATACAAACTTTGTTTGTTTAAAATTATTTGTATGGCACATGCACGATTTGATTCCTTTTCGACGCCTACAAAGCGGGGCTAAGCATACTTCTTACCCTCGAGGAAGTGAAAAGTGACATCACAGGTGAATAATGAAAATTATACATCTATGAGCTCGCACATAGAAACTGAATGGAAATTTTGATTGAAAAAAACAGAAGTTTGCAGTATTGTGTGGAAACTAAACTATATATAATTAATAAAATTATCGTAAATTACCAAAAATCTCTGCTAATTTCCGGAAATTTATAGAAATTTTTGTTAATTTATCTTAAGTTACCACAAATTACTTTTAAAGTTACTCTAAATTACCTGTAATATTGCCATTAATTAACAACAAAATTCATAGGTTTCCATAAATTGATAAAAATGTTTTAAATTGAGTTTTTGGTCATTTATGGTAATTTATAGTAATTTACCATATTTAACTCTAAAATTTCCATTAATCACCGGAAATTCGTAGATATTTTGAAACTCTATTTGGGGAAATTTATGGTAAGTTATCATAAGTTACTTGTAATATTACCATAAATTACTTTAAAATTCATAAATTTCCTGAAATTTATAAAAATGTTTAAAATAGAATTTTGGATAATGTATTAATTATATTTACCTCTAAAATTATCAAAAATTACAAAAAATTTATAGACATTTTTAAGCTTAATTTTAAGCAACTTATGGTATAAGTTCCAGAAATTGCCTGTAATATTACCATAAATTAAAAAAAATTGATGAATTTCCGGAAATGTATCAAAATGTTTAAATTTCAATTTTGTGTTAAATATGGTAATTTACCATATTCGCCTGTAAAATTACTATTAATAACCGAAAATTTCCACAAATATTAGAAAATTTATAGCCAGATTCAAATTGAATTTTGGGAAATTTTTGGTAAATTACCATAAATAATCGGTAATATTACCATGATTATACTAAATACTTCCGGAATTGTTTTAAAGTGCTTAAAATATGTTTTTGTGTAATTTATAGTAATTTACCATAGTTACCATCAATAAGCGAAAATTTCCGAAAATTTATGGACATATATAAATTGAAATTTGGGCAATTTATAGTAAGTTACTATAAATCACCTGTAATATTACCGAAAAATCCTTTCTTTATTCGAGATATAATAGGGTTGAACTCATGGCCGTATTTCGTGAACTGTCTGAAATCATCCATTTGTTAAAAAAAATAGCGTTGGCGCCCAAATAGATAGAA
Organism: Druon quercuslanigerum; assembly: GCA_010014905.2. NCBI lineage: Eukaryota > Metazoa > Arthropoda > Insecta > Hymenoptera > Cynipidae > Druon > Druon quercuslanigerum. The sequence goes on from JAAAKG020136205.1 coordinate 4,601, forward strand.
GGAGCTTTTCTTCCTCTAGTTGCATAATATACTATTTCAAAAAAGAAAACTAAAAAATTTAATTTTTAGTCGAAAATTGATCCTTTGAAATTTAAAATTTAAATATTTAGTTGAAAATTTATATAAAATGGAACTTTTTTGTTAATAATACGTTTATATCTAACTAATTTTCTAATAATTTTAGTTAAAAATTTATTTCTTGCTGAAAAATTCAATTTCCTTTTTTTGCTGCAATATTATTACCTTTTCTTGCTTTAAAATTTATTATTTACTTTTTTTTAAATTGAACTTTTAGAATGGGAAAAGTATACTTGCTTCTAAAATAACTCGTCTTTTTGGCTTAAGAATTTTATTGTTTCGTTAAAAATGGAACCGCTTTTTGTTGAATTTATTATTTTTTATTAAAAATCAGACCATCTAGTTGAAAATTCAAATGTTTAGTTAAAATTTTAACTACTTTTTGAAAATTCTCTTTTTTTCATTTGGAGATGCTACAAAATTAAAATGCTAGAAAAGGAAAAATCGGTCGTTGGAAAATCAGGGAGAATTCAGAAAATTAAGAGAACAAATTTTTCAGACACTTTAATATTTTAGTGTTATATCATTGAAAGATACAATCAATGTTGTGGACAAAAGTCGTCTACCTTTATTGTTTGAAATTTTTTGAAGATTGGTCGATTCCTGCCTAAAGAACATTCCTCGATTTCTTCTATGGACATCTCTTCAACCTTGCCGCTGCCTATGTTTATTTTTGCCCGTCTTTGCATGCCATGTTTCAGTGTATACAACCCACGAAGCTGTCTGTTATTTTCCTCTAAAATTGCAAAGACTTCACTATTGGGCGTTGCTAATACAGTTTGTCTTCCGGTTGGCACGGGTCCAAGGTTCTGATTTCCACCCTTCACTTGAATTGGTGCATCACGAGGAAAAGTGTACCTTCGAATTTCGAAAACCCGATTTGGATTCGCGTAGGGAATAAGCCAAACAGATTTAAGTTCTTTACTTGTTAATCCTTGCAGGTGTATAGAAGAACGACTGGCAGGAGGAGATCTGGATCTGACACGAAGAGAAGATACGGCAGGAGGAGGAGACCTGACCCGAGAACCCGAATGAGGTATGGCAAGAGAAACAGTCAAGTCGAGAGAAGAAGAAGGTTCGCTACGAGGAACGCCACGAATAGAACCTGCATTAGGTGAGCGCTCCGACTGCAAACTCAAATCTGCAACAAGAAACAGAGAATTCAATTCAACTTGCACAGGAAAATTGCAGAGAAAGCTTTAAAACATGAGTTCTATTTTTCCACGAATCAATTCTTAAAAAATATAAGCTCAAAAAAAAAACAATTGTTTAACAGAATTGCCCAAAAATACTTTAAATGGGGGAAATATGTTTGAAAAATAAGTGTAATTGGTTCGTCAGCGACAGTTGTAAGACACAGAAAAAAAGAGAAACAGAAATTTTTCATTGTGTATTCTCTATCAAAGATTTCATACCCTTTTTCCTATTCACTGTATCTTCATAGAATTCCTCTTTTTTCTCTTTTATGTCTTCCTAACTTTAATAAGAACTAACTGAATAGAACCTTGCAAGAAACTGTAACTATTTGCGTCATTAGTCTACTAATGTATTTTCGGTTGGAAATTAATCTTTTTGCATGAAGATTCTTCCTTTTCGGTTAAATATTGTATTGCTCAAAAAAAGTATATAAAAGTATAGATATATTATATTATTATATTTACCAATATAATTGAGGATAACCAACAAAGACATGACGAGATTAGAGGCAATCGTCATTTTTTCTAATTGTAGGAAAAGCTAATTAATGTACTTGTACTAAATGGAGAATTTGATTAAGATGGTATCCAAGGGAGACTTTAGTGCTTTATTAGATTGTATAGTATATCTTATAGTCTTTATCTAATCGATTATAATCGTCAAGGTTGTCGCACTCACATATTTACATTTCTGTAAAGTGAGTTATAAATTTATTTTTCAATTTATAATTTAGTACCAATATAAAGGAATAAAATACAAATTTTTTGGGGACTCTAATACTTCCAAAATTGTCATTTTTTAAATTTATCTCGAAATTCTTTTTGAAACAACGGCGATATCTAATTTTAAAACCTATTAATAACAGGAGTGCATTAGGAGGTTTGTCAGAAGTGATTCCAATACTCAGAAATACAAATAAATCTTTTTGGGGACTCTGATGCTTTGAAAATTCTTATTTTTGACATTTATCTGGAAAATTCTATTTTTTTAATTGTTTTTTGTTGTTGTTAGAATTCACAAATTTAATTATTTTGTTGGTAAATCAAAGATTTTGTGAACTAGGCATCTTTCTTGGTTAAAGTAAAAAATCAATTTAAACTTGCAGTTTTTATTTCGATAATAAAATATTCGAAGCTGAAAATGTACAAAACAAAAATTCTGAAAAACGAAAAAAACGCTCGTTGATAAATTAGGAAAAAAGCCAGGAAATTTAGAGAATGACGTTTTTCAGCCACTCTAATATCTTAGTTTTATATCACGAAAAAGATGTAATTAATGTTGTGTAGGAAAGCCGTCTACCTTTATTATTTGAAAATGTTTAAAGATTAGTCGATTCTCGCCTGAAGCAGGTTTCTCGATTTTTTCGGTGGGCATCTCTTCAACCTGTCGAAAATATAATTACTTGACTAAAAACATTCGTTTATTAGCCAAAGTTGGGATCAGTCTATCGCGAGGCACATGCAAAAGGCTGTTCTTCTGGGACCTCTTTATCTAGTGCGTCAACACTGTTCTTCATAAGAATGTACAAATATTGGTAGCTCTAAAAAAATACTCAGAGGTGAAACCTTTGTCTGTCACTGTGATGTCTGCCACGTACGGCCATCTGCAGCTAGAGACAGTACTCCAAAGAACAGGGTTGTACGAAGTCCCTCGCATAAATTTATCATCCTTACTTACATTATAGGATATAAGGTGCAGGAATAGACGACGTACAAGTTTTGGTTGCGTCTGGAATAGTTGCTTTAAGGAACCATGTTGGTAGCTTCTGGAGCCTAGAATTTCTCACAAACTGTATTTTTACAAGGATTTTTTTAATTCTGTTTTTCTAAATTAAAATTATCATTCTTTTCTAGAATTTCATTTCTATCCTTTACTAAACTTCCCTGTTCCAAAGTAAGAATTATAATTCTTTATAATAGATAGATAAACCCTTTTCTGAACAGTAGGTATTCGTTTTACAAAATATCATCTTTTGTTGATTTTATTTCATTTTTCGATTTTCTTCAATCATTAACTGTTGAGATTTCAATGGTAATTTTTTTTCAATTTTCAACAATATAACTTACAACTGTGGAAAATCTAATAATTAAAAATTTAATATGTTTCTTATATTGAATATTGGAAAGAATATAAAATTGAATTATTACCTGTAGAACGTTAAAGAAAAATTAAAAGAATCCGCGGTGTGCTCTAACTCATTTACGGTACCGTAGATTTGGGGAATCCTATTGGCCTGTTTTTCAGATTCTTTTTATATGAGTCCCAAAGTGTATTCCTGGGGCTTTTGATCTTTGAAAACACCGATTTTCCTAGGGCTAACGGGAGCAAGATATATTTGCAGTCCGTGACAGAATACTCTTTGGAGAATAGTTAGCCCTCACTCTTGTTTTTGATCTGAAATGGGGAGTTTCACCGTGATTTAGAATCTTCTGCTCAGTGCCCGCAAGAAATTTAAGTAAATCTATTCCTGTGCCGTTGATATTTGTGCTTTTCCACATTGCAGCATAGGAGCCAACATAGACAGAAGATCAGAAGACTTATTAAGAAATATATGTCTTATCATCAACATGAACGTTATAATAATTAAGAATATAAAACTATAGTTTAAATTGCATAGTCAAGAATCTTTAAGTCTCTAAACTCTTAACAATTACAAGCTTTTAAAAAAAAACGAAGGACGCATGATCAAACATTAAAAGATTTACGAGGCTACACATTTTGCAATATACTTTTTGTCATTTTCTCACTAACTAATAATTTCTTTACCATTTTCTAAATCTCTGCACTGGATGTAATAAAAAAGTTAGTTCATCTGACCAGAACGCCTCCTGTTGAATTAGTTTTACCATCTTTCACCCACCGGATCGTAAGAAAACTGATAATTGGAGGCGATACATGGGGACGGGTAGGTGTTTCCATCACATCCTAACAGTAGATGTATCCTGTTTTTCTCGCAGTGGAGAATTAGAGACAATATCTCTTCAGAGGAACGGAGCCTCGAACATTACTTGAAAAACAAGCTAGGGCAATAAACATCTCTAATCTTTCTACACTTCTACTCCTAAGTCTCACTTTAATAACGGTAAGTTCAGTGGACTAATGCTTAGTAACCAACATCGCAACTACCCCCTTAACGGCTATGCATGTCCTTGGTGATTTTCGCTCGACCCCTTATGTATCGAGCCACACTCATCCAAGCCACTAATCCTTTCCCTGTGTAACCTGTCTTCTTGGATTAGGTTAAGATCTGCCTAGACCACTGACATACGCATGGCTAGAACGGCTAAGGCGCCTGTGCTACGGTGCAGATTAATCTGCATCATAGATATTCCCGTGTCAACCATGTATAGGCTGATGCGGAGCATCTAGAGACGCTCCTGCTCATCCTACGAAGCTCAGATGGGCCTCTCGAAAGGAAAACCTTACTGTCCCTAAAAAGGGTCGGTAATGCACAGCTTTGAGGCCCCTGATTGAAATTTCGGGAAGAGAAAAAACTGTATTCCAGCCCTTTTCTTTGGACGGAGTCCCTGCCTGTTGGAATGCACCTTCCGCGAATCAGATCGTAGACTGCAATTTTTGAAGCTCAGACACCTAAGAGTGGTTAACAGTTCTCCGAGGGTGTCAAAAATCAGTACATTTACTCTACGGTACCTTTGAAGACTCTCCCTTTCTTTGATCATCAGGTTCTGATGATTTTCCTTGATTCTGGACGCTAGAATTCTCTCCACTATCCAGCCCTTTGACCAGATATCTGCGGCCTCTACTAGGATGGCCCCCAACGTGATAAATATATCTTTAATTCTGAGGGCATGCTCCTCGCGAGGTAGCAAATCAATTTCTTTAGAGAATTTCTCTCTCAGCCTATTCAACTCCTCGGAAGTTAGACAAACCGTTTCAACTCTCTGTTTGGGGAAGTGTCTTTTATTATTCTCCATGTAAAGTGCAATGGAAAAAGCATCACGCAAGGCTGGGGGGGTGTTTAAAGTTTCGGAAGAATATATCACGTATCATCTCACGTATCATCTCATCTCTGTCCTGCTACGGCTCCTTTTCCTTACGAAGAGTCCTGGGAGTGACCTAAGTGACCCGAAAAAACATGAAAAAAAAAATAGGATGTATGGGTAATAGTCAATCTCATTGCTGTCACTTGAGGGTAAAAATAACAATTTCTTTTTTTTTTAATTTACCATTTGTAGACATCCATCTTGAATTTTAAAGCTATTGCTTTCCATGTTTCGAAAGTTCAATATGTTTGTGTTTTTTGTGCGCCAATTTTCTTACAAGAAAAAAGTTTTTCGATACGAAACCCAGCAGAAAAATTTTCGTCTTAAATTTGTCGGTGTTTTTTATTGTTATCAATTCCGCCATTTTGCATTTCCTAGTAAACAAGCAATTATTTTGACAACTTCATTTTTTTACTTTAGATCTAACAGGTCAAATTTCTGCTGAACATTTCTCTAAGTTGCAATATATTTGGATTTGTCTTTTCTTTTTTAGTGAAACTTTTTCTTAAATAAGATTTCCATTTGTTTCTTAAAAGAACTAGTAAGATTTCATTAAACCCGCGGCCCAAATCGTTTTTCGTCATTTTTGGATATCGAAGTAAGAGTGTACCATATGTGCACGCGCACATATGGTACGAATTATGTATTAAAGAAGAAGCACTTTAGTCATTCCAGTTTTCTTTTACTTATACATTCTGCATTTTTTTAGAATTAATTGAGACAAATGTGTGTTCATTATGGATAAACTTCAAAAAAGTTTTAAAAAAATAGTGATTGAAAAAAGTTGGACAAATTAGATGAAATCGCAGAAATTTTAATTTTCGTATAGCTTGAAAAATGTAAATGAAGTGATGGACATCTTATATTATTATATTTTCGAATAGAATTGAGGATAACCGCCGAAGACATGAGGAGAGTAGACACAATCTTCATGTTTTCTAATTTAAAAAAAGCGCAAAAGTTGTCCCAATCAGATATTTACATTTCATTAAAGTGAGTTTCAAGAAAAAAAATGTTTTAATAAATTCGCTAAATCTCCTTTCATAATTTATATGGCCCTTCACGTTTAAATGCAATCCGTCGTTTGAATAGAAAATTTAAACAATGTGCGTCCCCGTTTTCTTTCGGTCAATCTTTTAAAAGACTTAAATGATTTAAAACAAGTTTTCAAAATTTCTAAAAATTCTTAAGTATTCTAAAGATTTCTGATTTCGAACAGGAAAGTTTGTCGCGCCATGCGAGATTATCAATCACAGTCAAACAGATGACTGTCACGTTAGTCGTCTTTTTATGGACAAAGATATTATAAAGATCACAATTTACTTTTCAGGCGGCTCTGCAGTCTCATTACATGCTGATTTCGAATACAATATCGTACATCACTCGCAAGGTTAAACCGATCCTCGCGTGGAGCTTATGGTTCGAATGTTGACTTGGAAAGGGGATTGTTTTTGTAAATTCCGTTCTTACAAATAATCATACATTTTTGATCTGTGCTGTATTTATTTGCCTTGTACTTATATTTTAGTTTTTTTTCTGTTGCTCCTCCTGACCATTATATTGTTAATTAACAATTTTATTATTTGGTTGGAAATTCAAAAATTTTGTTGAAACGTCATCATGTTTGGTTTAAAATTTGTAGAAAATTAACTTTTTGTTGAAATTCATATTTTGGTGTTAAAAATTTATCTGAAATCTAGCGCGGTTAGGAATTCAACTATTCTGTTCAAAAATCGTATTTTTTAGTTGACCTTAACTGGTTTTAACATAAAATTATATTTGTTTTAGTTTTAAATAAGGATAAACTACTATTTTTTATTAATTTTTTATTATTATTTGGTTACAAGTTTAACTATTTTATTGAAGAATCGACTTTCTTTTTTGTTTAAAATTACTTTGATCAAAAGCGCATTGCTTGGTTGGAGATGCATCATTTAAATTAAAAACTCATTCCTTTGGTTCAAAATTTGACTAACTTCTTGAGAAAGCTATTTCTTTTAGGCTAAAATTTTATTTTCTGACTAATGTTAAAAAGATGAAAAGTCATCTCTTTGGTTAAAAATCTGTATATTTCCATAAGAATTCATCTGCTTTTGTGAAAATTAATTTTCTTAGTAAACATTTTTTTAATGAAATGAAAATTATCTTCTTTAAAAAAACATTTGACTGTTTTTTTAACTTATTATTACGGTTGAAGAATGTCTTTACTGCTAAAGAAAATTGTTCTTTCTTGTTGAAAAATCCTTGAGAACTTTATCATTTTGTTAAAAATTGAACTTTGCCTTTTGAAGAGTATACTTTTTTCTCAAAAAATCGTATTTTCAGTTTGCAAATTGAATTGTCTTATAGAAAATGAAACGGCTTCTTTTAATTATAGATGCAAATATTTAATTAAAAATTCATTTTCTTTTATAAAAATATAACTACTTATTTGAGAATGCAGCTGTTTTTAGTTCTTCTTTATTCATAATGTGTCCCCTAAGGGACAATATTTCCGCTTACATATTAAACAACAAAAACAAAATTTTAACCTTAATATTTACAAAGATTTACAACTATTTACATAAAGTCTTATATCTATCTAGCTCCTTAATTCAAGCGTGCGGTCGAAAGCGAGAGTGCATGTGCAAGCGATAGAGAGAGAGAGAGAGAGAGAGAGAGAGAGAATGAGAACGCAAACGCATCTTAGTCTACTTATGCTATTACATATGCATTACTTACAATCTTTACGCTTCTAATCTAGGCGACTTCCGTTTCCTTATTCTTCCACTTTTTTTGTCCTCCAATTTACCATTTTTTCACATGCATTCTTTCATTCACCCTCATTCGCTCCCCTAGCACCCTTCAACACCTTCATCCATTCCTCTCCTAACCCGTCCTCCGCTAGAATCTTAACCAAATTCTCTTGCCAGCTTCCTTTATCCTCCATTCCTCTTCTACATCCTTCCCATATGTGCTCCTATGTTTCCTCCTCGCATTCGCATATTCTATACTTTCTGTTTTTTTTTCTTTTCCAATACAACTATTCTTTTACCTCGTTTCCTAATCTAAATCTTGCTATTCTTGTCCACCTTCTCTCTCTCCATCCCTTATCTAAATACTTTAATAATCCTTTCTTTTTTATCACCTTATACAATTTATTATATTTTGATTCCTCAATCATCCCCCATATTTCTATTAATTGTCTTTCCCTGTCCTTTTTTCCAATTTTTCATAGTTTACTCCAGTCGCTCCTTCCATATCTCTAGCATTCAAGAACTCCCTCCTTTCTTCTTCCCATCTCGTTAATTCTATCGCCCACCCTCTCCACTCTTCTACTTCCATCAAACACTTTCTCGCCAACTCCCCTCCCTTTCCCTCCCTCAGCTTTGTCTCAAATTTCTATGCTCTCTTTCCC
>JAAAKG020136206.1:0-13276 GCA_010014905.2 Druon quercuslanigerum
CGGCCTAAAGTACTTAGAGAACCTTTTTCTCTAGAGGTACCGGTCCCACGACTTTCCGGAGATGAACAACTCCCTTGAAGAGAGTGTTACTTAATTTGTATATCTTCAACATTAACTGGTTCTAATTAATAGTCTAGTATTTTTGAAGGGACAAAAAAATTACCCTTAGTACGGATTTGAACCCGGAATGCTACGATACATTGGTTAAGCGTTTTTTGTTTGTCCTTTATCACATGGTGACGTGGGTCGTGAAACTTTTTTTATAAATACTTCAGCCTGAAGAATATTTACGGTATGAAATATAATGTGAAACAAATGTTGTTATTTTGTTGCCCAGAGTATTAGTTAATTTTTTATATATAAAAGGAGAATATAAAAAGCGCTTTAAAATTTACCTTTTGGTTAAATATTTATATATTTGGTTGAAAATTGAACTATTTGGTTAAAAATGTAACTTTTTTCATGAAAATATGACTATTCGGTAAAAAATTAACTTTTTTGTTAAAGAATCGTGTTTTTGGGTTTAAAATCCAACTATTTTGTTTATACATAATTCGTATTTCTGTCTTAAGCACGCAACAATTTATTTAAAATTTTTTTTCTGTTTAACATTTTTTTTTATCAGAAAATGTAAAGTTTCCATTTTCGATTGAAAATTAATTTTCCTCTTTATTGTTAGAAAATTAATTTTGTCTGTTGAAAGTTTTTTAGTTAAAGGTTTTAATTTTTAGTTCAAAAATCATCTTCCATGATTTAAAATTTGTCAATTTGGTAAAAATTGAACTTTTTTTCCAAAAAACTTCGCTTTTTGAACTTCAAAATTCAATTTTTTTAAAAAATTTAATCTTTTTTGTTTAAAAATTCAACCATTTGTTTGCAAATCCACTTTGGTGCTGAAAGTTCTACGATTCTCAAAAAATAATCTCTTTTTGTCAAAAATTCAATTATTCTCTTAAAAATTCGCCCTTAGATTTAAATTTATATTTTACCGTAAAAAATTTACTTTTCTTTATGGGAAATTAACTCTTATAGAAAATTCATCCTTATAGTTTTTGGTTAAAGATTCGTTTTTTCGGGTTAAATTCAAATTGTTAGTAATTCCTATTTCCTTTTTTGGAAATCAATTTTCCTGAATAAAAAATTTAAAGATATTATTTTTAATTCAAAAAAGATCAGTTTTAGTTGAAAATTCAACATTTTGGTTCGAAATTAGAAATTCAGCGATTATTAAATTGGTTAACGATTTCTTTTTTCTTTGTTCGAAATTAATTTTTCTAAATAAAAATTGGCCGATTTCGTTCTCTGTACAAAAAAGTTTCCTTCTAGTTGAAAATAAATTTTTTTTTTTAAATTGATCTTTCTTGAGTTAAAACTCGTCTATTCAGTTGAGAGTAAAACTATCTCATTGAATTTTTTTTTAAATAAATTTTTTGGTAATTCGTCTTTTGGTGGAAATTTATCTTTTACTTATAAAAGTCATATTTCTAGGTTCAGAATAAAATTTTTGGTTAAAAATTCAAGTTTTGAGGTTTAAAATTCAATTTTTTGTCTTAAACCTTCGCCTTTTTACCTTAAAAATTCAATTTCTTAAAATGAAATTCCTTTAAGTTGAAAATTAGGCCATTTGGTTAAAAATTCATCTTTGTAGATCAGAAATTCGAGAGTATTAAATTGGTTGACAATTCCCTTTTTCTTTGCTGGAAATTAATTTTTCTAAATGAAAATTTGACGATTTCGTCCTCAGTTCAAAAAAATCCATTTTAGTTGAAAATTCAACTTTTTGCTGAAAAATTCATCTTTCTTGAGTTAAAACTCGTCTATTCAGTTGAGAGTAAAATTATCTCATTAAATTTTTTTTAAAATAAATTTTTTGGTAATTCGTCTTTTGGTGGAAATTTATCTTTTACTTATAAAAGTCATATTTCTAGGTTCGGAATGAAATTTTTGGTTGAAAATTCAACTTTTCTGATTAAAAACTCAACTTTTTTCTTAAAACTTGCACCATTTAGGTTGAAAATTCAATTTTTATGTAACTTGAATTTTCTTGTTTGAAAATTTAATTTTTTTATTTGAAAATGCATTTCAGTAGTTTAAAAATTTAAAAACTTTCATAAATGCTATTTTTTTGGTCAGTACCACAGGCCTGCTAATAGAGGGGCCGGATCGTATAAGGGCGTATAGAATTTTCTCGCGTGAAATCATAGTCCCCTGGAGGCTTCAGAACAAATTTTGAATTAAAAAATTTTAAAGGATATATCTGAACGTGAAATTTTATTGTGCATCTTTTTTCTCTAGACAAAAAATAGTGACTTTTTTAGTTTTCGAAATAAAACCAAAAAACTGACTTTTTTGAAAAACCTAATTTTAATCCGTTTTTCACTTCAACTCGTGCTCAGTGGTTCAGTTTTTAACATTTTTAAAGAAAATTTTAGGAAATGTGCTTTAAGATTTCCTTCGATTGATAATATGATGGGAATTCAAAAATGTTTTTTTCAAAAATTATTATTAATTTTTTTCTCTAGCTCGGCGCTAATTGAACACTTGTAACTTCCAGCGTTTCGTTTAGCGAGGTAATTTTAGGCAGGCAAATACTTCTAACGACAAAAATTCAGAGAAAGGTATAATAAAGTTTTTTGAAAAGTTTTAGGTAAAGATATTTAATAGTCTAGGAGTATTTATGATTTTAGTGAACGACTGCGCTCGATTTTTCGTGAGATATTCAACTTAATTAAGATTAAAATTTAATTTAATGTGCACTGTCCAGACCATAGTTAAGGACTAACTGATCTGTTTTATTTTGAAAATAGATTTAGAAAAAGTGTGCGAAAAGTTGTGTATAGGTTTGTTTTCATAATACATGCTCAAGGTCGCTTGCGAGTAAAGCCGAATGTCGGTGTAAACATTAGGTGTACATTAAAGTATCCTACATTTAAATCTAAAGAAACCGGGAAATACATTCTGAAGTAAATAAAATTCATGAATATTTTGTTAGCTTATTTTGGTTAACTGTTATTCATTGAAAAATTTCATAAGATCATATTACCAGCAAAAACTCTCTAGCCAGAGAACATGGCACAGCGGAGTGCATAGTGAGCTTGAAAACTTAGGCGCTGACGTTCACTAAAATTATAACTGCTCCTAAACTATTAAATATTTTGATCTGAAACTTTCCAAAAAACTTCATTATACCTTTCTCCGAATTTTTGTCTGGAGAATTATCTGCCTGCTCAAAATTCGCTTGCTAAACGAAACGCTGGAAGTTACAAGTGTTCGATTCACGCCGTGCTAGAGAAAAAAATTAATAAGAATTTTTGAAAACAACGGTTTTGAATTTCTATTATATTATAAATCGAAAAACATCTTAAAGCACATTCCCTGAAATTTTCATTAAAAATTTTCAAAAACTGAAGCACTGAGCACGAGTTGAAGTGAAAAACGGATTAAAATCAAGTTTTTCAAAAAAGCCAGTTTTTTGGTTTTATTTCGAAAACTAAAAAAGTAACAACTTTTTGTTTTGGTGAAAAAAGATGCACAGTAAAATGTCACGTCTAGATATGTCATTCAAAAATTTTAAATCCAAAATTTGTTTTGAAGCCTCCAGGGGCCACATTTTAGTAACGCGGTTTATTATTAATACGCGTCCATAAGGCTAGTCCATTTAAGTCCTGTAGCAATGCGGTTAATACATATCTTTCTTGAACAATTTGTTTAAACAATTTATTGATGTGAAAATTTTTCTTTTTTAGCGTGGGCTTAGAATCACTGTGTTTTAATCACAACGAATGATAACTCGCCTCTGCATCCAATTTTATCAGAAGTATTCGCATTTGCCTCGACATTTGGCCAGGAAGTGAAAAACTGCAACTTTCGAAGAGAATTTAAAATTTGCAGCCTGCTAGCAATAAATCACTTATGTTACGAGTATTCAATAAGCAATTTATTCTCTATTTCCTTCTACAAAAGTAAATCATGTTATCCATTCCTCAGGTGCACTTTATTTTTCGTATTGACCAAGCATCATTTCTCGCAGAAAGTAAAGAAAAAAAGAATTACCCACGGAATCCGCAGCTTCATTGGAAAAATCTCGAGTTTATCATGCGAACCATAAAGTCCGATAAAAATGCCAGGGCACGGATAAAATACAACGTAATATTTAACCGAACCGACGTGCCATGGATATTGGTTATTTCGCAGTGTGCGATACCATATTTAGAATCTAGGTGGAAAATGAAAAAAGAAACTTACATATATTCGTGTCGATTTTAAAATTCTTGTTCAATAAATAAACTAAAGACTATTTAGTTAATGCATTGAAATATATGAAAAATTCAAATAAAAATAAAAATAAGTCATATTAATATTTTTTATGGCTAAAGCAAAATATCCTACAAGTATTCTTTTACATTTTTTACCTATCTCGTGTCTTTTGGCGTAATATTGGGATTTTCGATTTTCTGCATATTACTTACGATAAATAAAAACAAAATTACGAATCCTATTAGGAAATGGTTATAAGACATTTTGTAGGATTTTTCAAAAGCTGTAACGTCTCTTTGAGACTTTTTTTTTGTTTGCGTCGTTTAGCCATTCTTATACTTTCTCCATCATAAATAATGAGATTTTAATAAATATTTACAAATGTGTACACCACCGTCGAAAATTATGAGATCGATTGACGCAAGCACTAATTAAAATCACTGCTTGCTTTGAACCACAATAACTCTGCGAAAAAAAATGATAAGGGATTTTTAAGAAAACCGTTGGAAAGCCCATGAAATTTCACGTCTAGTAATGTCAAACAGATTTTATTTTGATCTGCTGAAGAGAATACAGCGCGTGATAAGTTTTAAAAAAAATGCAAGATTTTCTAAAATTTTGTACCTCGACTTCAACTTTCAGCATGACCTAGGAAAGTTGTTGCTAAAATCTGAACATTATACGACATATAGCATGAAAGTTGATCTTTAATTTAAGCGAAAGAGACTTAAAAAATCTTTATCTGTTCCCGAGATACGATTAAAAATGTTCAATCGTATCTGAGTTGAGTTTTAGTCGACGATCATGGTTCTCGGCCGGTCTGCTGCTCGCCTCCTTCGTTGAGGCAGGACCGAGTAGGCCACGCACAGAGGTGCTTGATTGTGGGTCTTTTATACTTTTGATTCTGCTCATTAGTAATTTTTATTTTAAATTATTGTTGATTTTTTAAATTATTCATTGTTTTTTAAAAATTATTTACAAGTATTTCAATTTAGAATTATCCTTATATTAAAAAATAGAAAAATATTGAAAAAAATAAATTGAAAATATTTTACTCTTATAACAATATATCTACATTTTTATTAATATTCTAGTTGATAAAAATTTTTGAAAATAAAAAAAAACAGATCATCACTTTTTTATTCTTTAAGATGGCGATAATTCTAAATTGAATTAATTGTAAATAATTTAAAAAAACAATGCAGAATTTTTAAAAAAATTTGCAATTACTTGAAATAAAAATTACTGATGAGCAGAACGAAAAGTATAAAAGATCCCCAATTAAGCACCACTTCTGTGCGTAACCTATTCGGTCCTGCCTCACCGAAGGAGGCGAGCAGCAGACCTGCCAAAAACCGTGATCGTCGACTCAGATAAAATTGAACATTTTTAGTCGTATCTCGGGAACCGATAAAGATTTTTTAATTTTCTTTGGCTTAAATTAAAGATAAAATTTTATGCTGTATGTCATATAATTTTCAGATTTTTGCAACAATTTTCCTAGGTCATGCTGAAAGTTGAAATCGAGGTACAAAATTTTAGAAAAATCTAGAATTTTTTTTAACTTTTCACGTGCTGTATTCTCTTCAGCAGATCAAAATAAAATCTGTTTGGCATTACTAGACGTGAAATTTCATGGGATTTCCAACTGTTTCAAAAAAAATCCTTATCATTTTTTTTCGCAGAGTTATTGCGGTTCGAAGCCAGCAGTGATTTTTAATTGTGCTTGCGTCAATCGATCTCATAATTTTCGACGGTAGTGTATACTTTTTTTGGCGAACAACTTTTTCTATCAATTTTTTTTCGTACCTTTTTTCGTTTTTCCACAAATTTTTCATTTTTATTTTTAATATTATTTTCATGATTTATACAAAAACGACGTCTCTCAATAAAAAGTAATTCATTACAAATTTTTACCTCTTTTTCGGCCAAACGATTTTTTTTTAATCATTTTTTTTTCATAATTTCTGTCATTTTTCCCCAAATTTATATATTTTTTTATTTTCAAGGTTATTTTTAGGAATAAAACAGAAAGTACGAATTTGTAGATATTTTTTGGTATCACAATTTTTTTATTTCGTTTTTTTCGTTTCGTGCGTAGTTTTACCAAAAAATTGAATTTTTTATTTTTCATTATTTTTTGTGAGATCACAATTTGAATTTTTGATTTTGAAGAAAATCTAAAAAGTTGTTATCATGATTTTAAAGGGAATAAAAAAGCAATGTTTATCTTCTTTTGACTTTTTTTCATATCTTGCGTTTTTTGGCTTAAAATTTTGACTTTCGATTGATTTAAAAAAATTTAAAAATGCTATAATTCTGAGAATATTCTTTGAGTCGAAAAAAGTAATATAAATAAATTGTTTGTCTTTTCTAATCATATAAATATCCGTACATAGAATTTTTAAATTCAGAAAAAAAGTGGTCCCAAAAATTTTCAAAATGCGCTCACTTTTTAAATTTTAATCCAAAAAGGGCTGGGTAATGAACTTGTCTTTTCTTTTAGTACCTAAAAAAGTGTGCCAAAGATCGACTTGATCCGTTCATTTCTTCAAAAGTTATCGTGTTTACGGATGGCCGGACGGACAGACAGACAGACAGACGTTATCGTAAAAACTTGATCTTCGAAGTCAGGGGTCTCGAAACTTGAAGATCCGTTAAAAAAATGTGGCGTTAAACTTCCGACATATCTAATACTTTCTCAATCATAAATGATGAGATTGTATAAAATCTTTTTAATCTGTTAATCTGTAGACCGCACGGCCACACTACAATATAAATTTATCGCTTTTGGCTCAAATAAGGGAGAATCCGGTCGTCAAAAATTAAAAAAAAAAAACCCAAAAAAAATTTCTTTTGAAATACAAAAAACGAGTAGATGTAAAATATTGTAAAATTTTTCAACAACTTTTAATAAATTTCAATTTGCTTTATTACAGATGTACCGACATTTGAAACGAGCTAAATTAGGGCAATCAGGGAATTAATTACATATTTAATACAGATACTTTTGGAAATAACTGATTTAATAAACTATAGACAAATTATTATTTTTAATTGTTAAATTATTACTGTAAAATTATATAATACAGTAGTAAACATTTATAAAATAGGAAAATATTGGGTTTTTGCATTTTCATTTCATCAAAAATATTTTTAAATAGAATTATTCATTTTATAATTAGTTAATAAATAGTTTATTATTTTTACGACTTATAAGTAAGATATTCAGATATAAAGCATTACTGCTATTTATTTATTTCATCCAAAGCAACATTTTTTATTAACTTATTTGTTTTTTTATAACTTTTCAAGTGTTTTATTGTACTAAAGATTGTTTAATTCAATAAAACGTGGTTAAAATGATTATAATTATTATAAGTAGAAAATTAATAATATTGTGTGGTAAAAAAATTGTTTATAATGTTATAAACATGTTAATGAACAAGTATATTTTGTTCATGATTTGGAATAATTAGTTGTTGAAGTTTATAGTTTTTGCATAACATTTTAAAAGAATAAATCTACAATTACTGTTAGTTTAAAACAGCTCCTCTTTTGAAATTGTTTAAACAATATTTGTAAAAAAAATATTTTTTGTCGTCTTCCAATTTTATTTTTAAAAATACTGTTTCCAAAACCCGGTCAATATTTGGTGACTTTCGAGTAATTTAGTTTCTCCAACCTTATCCAAGACTCGTCAGTTATTGACATACTTGCCTGAGAGTGTCAGTCATGAAGGTCTTATCTGAAACGAACGATTCTCATTAGCATGTACGGAGTGACCAATTAATTTATTCTGCGAGAATTTCTAATGTTGATCCAGAATTGTTTACTTTACCCTAATTCCGGGCTCATCAGAAGTCAGCTATTGACTTACTTGCCTACCAGTGTCAGTCATAAAGGTCTAATCTGAAAAAACGATGCTTATTAGCTTTTAAAGAGTTACCAATCAGTCTGTTTTACGAGAATTAATAATTTGGATACAGATTTGGTTGCTTTGCCCTAACCCAAGGCTCATCAAAAGTCAGTCATGAAGGTCTAATCTGAAACGAACGATTCTCATTAGCTTGTAGGGAGTGAACAATCAGTGGATTCTGCGAGAATTTCTAATGTTGATCCAGAATTGTTTCCTTTACCCTAATTCCGGGCTCATCAGCAGTCAACTATTGACTTACTTCCCTACAAGTGTCAGTCATAAAGGTCTAATCTGAAAGGACGATTCTCATTGGCTTTTAAGGAGCGACAAATCAGTCTGTTTTACGAGAATTTATAATTAAGATCCAGATTTGGTTGCTTTGCCCTAACCCAGGGCTCATCAGAAGTCAGTCATGAAGGTCTAATCTGAAGAAAAACTGATTCTCATTCGATTTTAGAGTGATAAATCAGTTTCATTGGCGATAAATTATAATTTGAATCCACGCTTGGTTTATTTTTCCAAATACACGATGCACCAGAAGTCAACAATTGAATCACTTGTCTGGGAGTGTCAGTCATGAAGGTCTAATCTGATGAAAAAACAGATTCTCACGAGCTTGTTGCGCGTGACTACACAGTCTTTTTGTACGAGAATTTGTAACTTGGATCCACATTTGGTTGCTTTGCCCTAATCCAGGGTTCAGCAGAAGTCAGTCATTGACTAAATGGATTTTTAGTGTCATTGATGAAGGCCTAATCTTAAGAAAAAGCGTTTCTCATATTCATTTTATAGAGTGATCAATCAGTGCTTTTGAGAAGAAATTAGAATTTGGACCCTTATTTGGTCCCTTTGCTCTAATACCGGGATCATTAGAAGTCAGTCCTGGACTTACTGGTATATCAGTGTCAGTCATAAAAGCCTAACCTAAAGAACGATTCTCATTGGCTAATAAGGAGCGACCAATAAGACTGTTTTACGAGAATTTATAATTTGGATCCAGATTTGGTTACTTTGCCCTAACCCAGGACTCTTCAGAAGTCAGTCATCAAGGCCTAATTCAAAGAAAAAGCGATTCTTATTCGATTTTAGAGTAATAAATCAGTTCCTTTGGTAAAACCTATAACTTGGATCCACATTCAGTTAATTTCCCTTAACACAAGGCGCACCAGAATTTAATCGTTGACTAACTTGTCTAAGGGCGTCAGTCATGAAGGTCTGATATGAAAAAACCGATTCTTATGAGCTTGTAAAGAGTAATCAAACAGTATTTTTGTGCGAGAATTTATAACCTGGATCCACATTTGGTTGGATAGCCTTAAACCAAGGTTCAGCAGAAGTCAATCATTGACTAAGTGAATCTTTAGAGTCATTGATGAAGGCCTAATCTGAAGAAAAAACGTTTCTCATTCGATTTAAGAGAGTGATTAATCAGACCTTTCGACAAGAAATTAGAATTTTGATCCTTATTTGGTTCCTTTCCTCTAATTCCGGGATCATTAGAAGTCAGTCGTTGACCTACTTGCATAGCAGTGTCAGTCATAAAGGCCTAACCAAAAAAAAATGATTCTTATTGGCTTCTAAGGAGTGATCAATCAGTCTGTTTTACGAGAATTTATAATTAGTATCCAGAACTGATTGCTTTGTCTCAATCCAGGGTTCATCAGATGTCAGTCATAAAGGCCTAATCTGAAGAAAAAGCGATTTTTATTCGATTGTAGAGTAATAAATCAGTTGCTTTGACGATAAATTACAACTTGGATCCACATTTGGTTTATTTTGCGTAATTCCGGGCTCATCAGAAGTCAGTCGTTGACTTACATGCATAGCAGTGTCAGTCATGAAGGCCTGATCTAAAAAAAAACGATTCTCATTGGCTTTTAAGTAGTGATCAATCAGTCTGTTTCACGAGAATTTATAATTTGGATCCAAATTTGGTTGCTTTGCCCTAACACAGCGCTCATCAGAAGTCAGTCATGAAGGTCTAATCTGAAAAAAATTGACTCTTATTCGATTTTAGAGGGATAAATCAGTTCCTTTGGCGATAAATTACAACTTGGATCCACATTTGTTTTATTTTCCCTAATACAAGGAGCACCAGAAGTCAATAATTGACTTACTTGCCTGGCAGTGTCAGTCATGAAGGCCTAATCTTGAGAAAAAAACGTTTTTCATTCGATACAATAGAGTGATCAATCAGTCCTTATGACAATAAATTACAATTTGGATCCTTAATTGGTTTCTTAGCCTAATTCCGAGCTCATCAAAAGTCAGTCGTTGACTTACTGGCATAGCAGTTTTAGTCATAAAGGTGTGATCTAAACAAAAACGATTCTCATTGGCTTTTAATTAGTGATCGTTCAGTCTTTTTTATGAGAATTTATAATTTGGATCCAGATTTGGTGGCTTTGCCCTAACCTAAGGCTCTTCAGAAGTCAGTCATGCAGTCTTAATATGAAGAAAAAGCGATTCTCATTGAATTTAAAGTGAAAAATCAGTTCCTTTGGGGATAAATTATAACTTGGATTCACATTTGGTTTATTTTACCTAATAGAAGGCGCACCAGATGTCAATTATTGACTTACTTGCCTGGCAGTGTCAGTCATAAAGGCCTAATCTGAAAAACAGACTTTCATGAGCATGTAGAGAGTGACTTAATAGTCTTTTTGTGCTAGAATTTAAAACTTGGATCCACACTTGGTTGCTTTACCCTGATCTAAGTTACACCATATGTCAGCTATTTATTTATTTACCTGAAAGTGTCAGTCATGAAGGTCTGAACTGAAACAAACGATTTTCATTAGCTCTTAGATAGTGGCCTTTTTTGCGAGAATTTATAACTTGAATCCAGATTTCATTCCTTTGCCTAATCCAGGGCTCACCAGAAGTCAGTCATTCACTGATTGGACTTTTAGGGTCAGTCATAAAGGCCTAATCTGAAGAAAAACTATTCTCATTCGATTTCATATTGGCCAATCAGTTCTTTTGACGAATAATTATAACTTGGATCGACACTTGGTTTATTTTTCTTTAAGAAGTGCTCACCAGAAATCAATCATTGACTTACTTGCCCTACAGTGTCAGTCATAAAGGTCTAATCTAAAGAAAAAATTATTCTCATTCGATTTCAGAGAGTGATCAATCTGTTCTTTTGGCGAGCGAATACAATTGGGAAACCTAAAATTCAGTTGAATTAGACACTTAACTGAATTACTATAAAAAATTTTACTAATTAAATTGTGGCATAAAAATCATTGAGTTTTAGAGTTTTAAATGAAATTTTGCACGAATAGTGAGTCAATAGAGATAGGCTGCGTGTGTTTATAACTGTGAGCCCATTGGGCCATGCAGTGCGAAATGAAATTACCGGAGACCTCAAGCAGTGTAGAGTATTCTGTATAATAGAGGGTGCGTAGTTGTAGTAGCAGAAGCCTGCGACACTTACGGCTTATGCGGTTTGGATCCCGTTTAATTTTGTTTCTCAAATTTACTTCCGGTAATGAAACCTCAAATCGATTACTACAGGGCACTATTATTCCTATCTCTGCCTACAATTTACTAAAAATATTCTACTCCCTGGAACATAAAACCTTGTGCCAACAGCTGAAATAATAAAGAGCCGAGGGGGAAGCAATTCTGATAATCTGCTGGACCGCTCAGTTATCCGTAGTGGTAATTTTGTGTGATCACATTTATCCAGGATATTCCGGTAAAATCCACTTGTAATCTGGCGTATTGTAAGTAATTTGTAGTAATTTTACAGTATTCCGGAGTAATCCTGGCGCTTCGGAGGAATCCTAGTATTCCAGAGTAATACAGTTGTATTCCGCAATTATACAACTGTAATCTAAAGTAATCCAGAGTAATTAAGGCCTGATAGAACGTAATACACTTGTAATCCGGAGTAATCCAGAGTAATCCACTTGTAATCTAGTTAATTCGAAGTATTTCGACGTGATCCAGAGTTATAAACATATAATACGAAGTAATTTAAAGTTATTTAGTTCTAACATCGCCGCAAAAAATCAAAAACCCTGACTTCAGAAGGCAGTTGCTCCGCAGAAAAAATGTGAGGAGTTTCTAATAACCGTCACACGAATCCGCTATGTTTTCTGAAAAAAATTGTGTTTCTCTAATTTGCGTAAAAAAATTTCGTTCAGAATTATTTAACAAAATACAAGTAAAAAAGCTGTCTCAGCTGCCCGCTGCTTATTCACCTTTACTTTCACATGACCCCAGAGCGAAGAATATGTTGGAACAAATTTAGTAATGACATTTAGTACAACATTAAGTAATAAAATGACAAGCCGGTTTGAAAATAAACAATTTTTAATTAAAATCAATAATTTTTACCAGAAATAAAATCATTTTCAATAAAATAGTTTAATTTTAAAATAAAAAAATGTAAATTTTTAAGTAAAAATGAAATAGTTGAATTTTCAGTTTAAAAAAAGTTTTCAACCTTAACAGACGATTTTTTAATAAATTAGTGGAATATTCAACCAAAAAGAGTTTGAAGCAGTTGAATTTTAATCCAAAAACGTGAATTTTCAAATAAAGGAGATCAACTTATGACCAAAAATGAAATATTTGAATTTGTATCAAAGAAGATTAATTCGCAAAAAAAAGAAAACAATTTTAAACAAATGACTTGAAAATTATTTATATGACATATTTAAAATACTTTTAATTATCTGTATCACTTTAAATTAGAATTTAGTTTCTCGTACTACTTAAATTATTCCGAATAGATTACTTTTGATGATTCCGGATTACACGTGGATTACTCTGTCTTAATAGCGCCGCAAAAAATCAAGACCCCTGACTTTAGAAGGCAGTAACTCCCCAGGAAAAAATGTGAGGAGTTTCTAATAAACATCAGACGAATCCGCTGTGTTTTCTGAATAAAATGGTGTTCCTCTAATTTGCGTAAAAAATTTTCGTTCAGAGTTATTCAACAAAACACAAGTAGAAATGCCGTCGTGAGGCCCATTGTTCACACACCTTAACATTCACATGACTCCAGAGCTGAAAATATGTTTAGAAAAAATTTGAAAAAAATTAAGAGTGTCCTAGAACATTTTTAGAATGCGGTAGAGATCT
>JAAAKG020136207.1:0-13276 GCA_010014905.2 Druon quercuslanigerum
TGTGTGTGTGTGTGTGTGTGTGTGTGTGTGTGTGTGTGTGTGTGTGTGTGTGTGTGTGTGTGTGTGTGTGTGAATTTATATTTATTTTGATCCTCCGACAATGGCATCTATTCCTATTTTCTGTTAGGAAAAAATATAAATGCGTAGAAGGCAGTAATTCTTGCAATAGTGACGCTATATTCTGGCTTCCTGTTGTCCTGTGGTAAAAATAAATATTCTGATATAAAATTTTATAATCACAAGTTTCTCCGTCTAGCTATAATACGTAATCATAATGGTATGCCTAAAACAGCCATTACTTATGGTTTTAAATGAGCCTCTAACACAATATGAGTGAAATAACCAGAATTACGCGTATACCGTCCAATTATTTATTCCAGTGAACGTTACAGTCACACGTATTGTAAATAATTTACATTGAACATACAGTGCTCTTTATTCACATATGATATTTTAAGCTAAAACATAAATAATCGTTTTGGGGGAAGCAACTCTGGCGGGAATCGAATACGGGTCACCGGGCAGCAGGAGGGAGACTTTTTTCTGTGGTGAAACAAAATATGGGATTGAGGAATTTCCTCGAATTTGATCATCCTCATAAATCTCAGCGGATATAACGTCATATTCGGCACTGAATTTCCTATTTTAAATAAGAATTTTCGCAAAGCACTTATATTTAAAGATGCTAGCTATTGTAATTACGAATATGTTATTTATTTTGTGAATATGACTTTTTCCTAGGTGCAATTTGTTGTACAAAATATTAGTCTTTCTAACTCTAAATGTCAATTATTAAGTTTGTTGAACATTTATAATCTATATAGAAAAAGCATTTCCTTGTATCGTATGAACGATACGAAAAGTCAAATCATCCTAAGAATTTCAGCTATTGTTGGTATTTTTATGCAAATTCTAGTATCTGTTATCTGAGATTTTAAAAGAACAACTTCAATAATTTCTTAAAAATACAAAAACTTATGGGATATATAAAATTAAAAAGTTTAATCTTTCTTTGTTTGAACTTTAATGTCTGGTGATTTTAATATATATATTAGGGTTTATTATTTTTTAATTATTCCTAATAAGACGCACTTTTGAAGAAAGATTTTTTGGAGTAACAGTTTTAAAAACTTCCTAAATTTACCAAAAACAAAATTTTGAACTGAATTTATTTTTAAATCCTTTTTTTATTTTATACAATTTTTTTATATACAGCTAACAAAGTCCTCTACAAACCCTGTGGACATCAAAATATGATCTCCATTAGTTTACGAGAAATAATGAAAAACCTACGCTGGAACGATGCACGTGATGTGAAAAACCGTGGAAACAATAAACAAACGATAGACGAGTGTACAGACTCTAGGGAGCTGGGCTTACCAAGCCACGGCGTACATTTCTAATTATTTCTCGAAAAATAAGAAAGAGTCCATTTTCAAATTCACAGAGCTTTTAGAGGACATTGTGAGCAATTTATAAAAAAATAAAGAAAACTCAATTTAAAAAATTGTTTTTGAACCATCCAAGAAGTTTTTAAAATATTTCTTTCAAAACTGTGTGTTATTACGAATAATTTGAAAAAATACACCTAAATAGCATTAAAATGATCGTTCATTCAACACCTATAAGAGAAAGGATACTCTGAATACAAATTAGGGTGGTCCAAAAATGCATGGCTAACTTTTTTGCATGCTAGAGGGCAATCATCCCCCATTTTATACCAAATTCGAAAAAAGAAATTCCCTAATTTTTAATTTTTTTAATTTTAACAGGTGCCGATTTTTAGAATAATTTTTTATGGTTTGAAAAAATGTGACAGGAAAATATAGAGACTTATGGAGAATTATGCAACGAAAAATTTCATGTATCAGACATATAGGTCTGACACCCCTAACACACCCCCACGAGTATCTGAAAACTACCCTTAAAACACAAAATGTTAATTCTTTATAAAATCGACCTTTTGAACACTGTGATCTCGTATTTTATACTTAAAATTATTAATATTGGTTTAGTGGAATATTTATTATCATTGATTAATTAATTTTTAATTATTTAAAGAAATGGAATTAAAAAATTTTTTGTTTGAAAATTCGTTGTCTCCCCTAAAAATTCTCACTGGTAGCCTAGTGAAATATTGATTAACATTCGCTTATTATTTTTTAATTATTTAAATAAATGGGATTTGTTTGAATAATTATTGTTCAAAAATTCGTTTATTTCCTTAAAAATATTACTATTGGTCTAGTGGATTATTTATTAACATTAGTTCATTAAATTTCAATTTTTTAAACAAATGAAGTTTGTTTCATTTTTTAAAATAAAAATTATTACTTTTGGTCTAGTGGAATATTTTACAACATTGGTTAATTCATTTTTAATTATTTAAACAAATCCTATTTCTGTAAAAAACGTTTTTTTTCAAAATTCGGTGAACTGACAGTTCATTTTCATTATGTGACATAGATTTATTTTCAAATATATTTCAATTGTTGAAACAATAAATTATTATTTATTTTCTACTAATAATAATATTCATCTAATAATTTGTTTACATAATAAAAACTAATGCACCAATAATGATAAATATTCTGCTTGATCCAGGCTAATAATTTTAATTTTTCAAAAATTTTAAACGAAATTATTTAAACAAATTCCATTTGTTTCAATTAATGAAAATTAATGAACTCATGTCAATAAATATTCCAAAAGACCAATAGTAATAATTTGTAGGAAAAAAGCGATTTTTCATACAAAATTATTCAAACAAATTCCATTTATTTAACCAATTGAAAATTAATAAACCAATGTTCTTAAATATTACACTAGGCTGAAAGGAATAATTTTAAGGAAAAGGCCAATTTCGAAAAAAAATTATTTAAACAAATTCCATTTGCTTAAATAATGAAAAATTAATTCACCAATGACAATAAATATTCCACTAGACCAATATAATATAGTTTTCAGGTACTCGTGTGGGTGTGTTAGGGGAGTCAAAGCCATATGTCTGATATATAAGATTCTTCATTGGACAATGCTCTTCAAGCCCCTATACGTTCCTGTAAAATTTTTCACCCATTAAAAAATTATTCCAGAAACTCAAATAAGTGATTTTTTCCCTATGCATTTTGCATAGGGAATTTATTTTTTCGGATTTGGAATCAAATGGAGGACTTGTTGCCCTCTAAGAAAAAGAAGCGTTTTTAAGCTACCCTAATACACATACTTTTAATTAAAATTATCCAATAAGAACCGAAAATCTCAAATTTCAACATTCATTCAGAAAAAAGCGAATTTTTTTATTAAACTAAGGACGATAATTGGACCCTTTTTATATTGACGTACACAGGTTTTAGAATAAGACACTAAAAAAAAGTTCTGAAAATAAAACAATATGTCTCCAAAGTGTTATTGTCGAATATGTTAAATATAAACTATATTCAACTTTTTATCTTCGACCTATGATTATGGTAATAAGAATAATAAAATTCTAAATTTACAGCAATTAGGCGGATACAACCATGGTCGATCGCACAAGGTCAGCTGAATGAATATAAAGTTACTTTCGATTTCTTTGTTTATCACGGCTGTTACGTGAATTCAAATTTTATTACATTTTATAAATTTCTGCCTTCATTTATTAAGAAAGCTTTGTGGAATATCTGGCATAAATATGTTATTACACAAACTTATTCTACACAAAATATTTATTATTAGAAAACAGAATGGTATTATAATCTGTCTGTTAGAGACCTTTACCAGTGAGTAGATGTGGAATTTTTGCAGCAGAGATCTCTGCCTTCAGATTGCTTCCCTGATACGTACTTGCGAGGTGCGCTACCAATTTCATTCAAATTCAGCCCGCAGTGAATTTTTAGGACTTATTTTCTCAGGTTTTGAAGCGAAGCTTTTTTTGTAACGAGAGTGAATTGAAAAAAACGACCCATCGAACGGATTCCATACCTTTCTCGCGGTCTCTCTCTCTCTCTCTCTCTCTCTCTCGCGCGCGCTCTCTCTCTCTCTCTCTCTCTCTCTCTCTCTCTCTCTCTCTCTCTTACAAATATCCTTTCTATACCTTCTCTCTCTAGTCGCGCCTCCCTTTCGTGCAGCGATTCGCAATTGATCTAAAGACTCCTTTGTGATATCCCCACCACTGTCACACTAAGCAAAGCACTTTAATCCTCCCTCTCTCTCTCCTTCTCTCTCCTTCTCTCTCTCTCTCCCTCTCCCTCTTTTTCATTCTGCATTCTCTTACTGCGTTATTTCCTCCAAACTCATGATATAGTAGCACCCTACTTAACAGCAACGTAAAGCCAAAGACCTCTGCTATACAAATGTCGACGTGATTTTCATCATAGAGTTCACTGAATATATTTTTTTTTTAACTGGAGAAGTTTTTTTTCAAATAAAATATCGGACTGAAACTTTGAAGAATGTATCAGAAGTCCATAGAGTACGTTTCTGTACTTCATTTGAGTAGAAACTTCGTTAAAAATTATTTTCAAAGAAATTAATTGAGACAATTTTCTGACATATTTTCTTTATGAACTTGAAATTTGTTAAACCTAAGAACTTTCTTATATTTAAAGTATATGTGAGATGTAAAAAACGTACATAAACGAAATTCACTATCAACTCTTCCATTTCTCGAAGTTTGAGGCCGATATTTTACATATACAAAAAGTTCTTAGTTTCCAAAAAATTCAAGGTATAAACAAAATACGTGAAAAAATGGTCCCAGTTTTAATTTCTTTGAAAATAGTTTTTGGCCAAATTTTACATTAACAAGTGGCCTTAAGGCTATGTGACGAGAGGGTCACGTGACCGAAGCTGGTCCTCAATTTTTCATTCCCAACTTACGTCCACACGGAATGAAATATCGTTTTAAAAATTTTTGGCACGTTAAATAGAAGGCACGAAGGTAGTGGACTCTGGTTCTAAATATATAGAATAATGAAAAAAGTTTTTTTTTTAATTACTAATTTGGAGACATACCGACTGTGCTATAAAGCCCTGCAAGCAATTTTCAATGTTGTGAAAAGGGCTATTTATAAGGCTTATAATTATCAAAGTGGGACAAAACAACAAAAATCGCTCACGAACATTATAGGAAAATAATGAATAATCTAACGTTTGCACTTGAAATACAAATAAATAATTTTTCCTGGCATACGTATCTTCTGTTTTAAAGCAGCACCAGCGCAGCGAGTGGTCAACTTCGAACTTCTACGGGTCCGTGGGTAATATAGCTGCATGATTACCGACAGATAATGATAGAAGTCAAACTTCTGCTGTAAAGCCTAAATGCGTCGGTCAACATATTTGTTATTTTCATAAATAAACTTTTTTTAATCCCCTAACTCTGTGCTTTTGCACAAACGGTCCTTTAATATTTACTAATATTTTTCGAAAAATTTGTCCACCTTATTTAAACTTTTATTTTTAAATATGTGTGAAAAAATATTGTTCTCAGGACCGCCTTGATCCGCTGTTACACTCGTTACATGGCCTTAACTCCAATTTTATTATACGTGGTAGGCAAAATAGCCGAACACAGTGAATTTTCGTTTAAATCACACTAAGTTCGCATAAAGCGAAGGCGATAAAAATTTTTTGGGTCTGTTCAATGTTGTCACATCACGATGATGCAGCAGAATTATCCAATAATATAACAGTCTTTTTTGCTCTATTTTGATACCAATTTTCCTATTAAATGAATTTGGATTATAGTATCAAGATGAATGGATATTTAAAATATTAGGATACTCATAAAGCCTGAAGCAATAAAATTGGATGAAATTTTCAATAATTCAATAAAAATAGCGTTGGAATAATTTTGGAACATAAGGCACAAAGCCTTGTGAGGAAATAGCATTAAAAAAAAGTTCGAAACTACAGTCGAATTTTAATTTTAGTCCTTTCGATTTTTGCATTCTGAGCATGGACAT
Organism: Druon quercuslanigerum; assembly: GCA_010014905.2. Lineage (NCBI taxonomy): Eukaryota > Metazoa > Arthropoda > Insecta > Hymenoptera > Cynipidae > Druon > Druon quercuslanigerum. The sequence continues at coordinate 5,949 of JAAAKG020136207.1, forward strand.
ATAAACTAATGGACGGAGCACAAAGTCCCATCGTTGGTGAGCGGGTTGAATTGGTACTTCGGGAGGGGTGAAGTTATTACTCTATCGGGGTGGGGGGGCGCTACAAATGACTCTTATTGGCTAGTAGTACGCGCGTAACTGTGCGTTATTTGAAATTGAATGCTGCTAATCGTTCACTCTGTGTAAAGTTCGCCAGGAATCAGGGCAACGTGGATCAGGGTAATTGATAAGTGTAAAGTATACCTGACTTAACCTTCAAGGAGGGTAACAACGGCGAAGTTTCACTTGCTGACTTCAAATTTAAATCAGGGGCCATAAATAGTGAATTGTCACTTATTTCTCAGCACAAAGCATTCCAAAAAGATGATACTTAAAATTAATGAGCAAATAAATTGCCAAATGGTCGACTTAGGACACTATATTTATCAAACCAAATTTGATAGAAAACACAGCGTTTAAAAGTTGTAATGAGCTATGAAGTTAATAGCTGCATTGAAAAGAAACAATGTGAAGCTTCGGCTTGGGTTTTACGTATTATACGTGGTTTTCTACGCGTATAATACCACGTATATTACCTCTCTACTTTTCTACTCGATTTGAGGTATATTAGTTTCGAATGGAAACTTTCAGTACGCATGCGTCAGTATCGAAAAATAGCTCCAATTATCTATTTTTCTTAATGTGGTTAGTGGTTGCCGAATTCACTTTTCACCTTTTTATTGCAGTAAATAGTAAAAAATGTATCGACGGCTACTTTGTGAATGATTTGTGATAGTGTAATTCACAAGACTGCAGAATCTAGAATTCTAGATAAATATGTAGTTTTATGTTTGTCAATTCGTGTTATATTATTTATTTTGATTTATTCGTCTCATAAATCTCATGATAAATGACAAAAGTTAAAAATTCTTTAAATTTGAAGAAATATTTAAGCAGTTGAAGGTTATAATTAAGGAAACCCTGCATACTTACGTATATAATATTATGCAATAATCCATAATAATTGTTATTGATAGAATTAGAAGACACGTTGCGAAATTTTACGGTCCTTCCTTGCGCTCAAAAAACAAATCCTTGTATGGGATTAAATTAGGATGTTGGGTATTTCTTCCCAGCTCATGCATAATTATTATTTTCAATTACTATAACGCATTCTACAAAATTACTATAGAGATTAAACAGAGCTTAAATCAAGAAAATCTACCTATTGTTCTCTAAGGATGGCGATTGGCGATTGGCTAGTAGATAATTTTCTAATGAAAGCAGATGCAAGATGAGTAGAGCCAACCAAAATCCTTAGAAAAGAACAGATTGACTTTCTCTGTTTGTCCTCTCTTTCTATTCCCTAGTCCACGTCCGACAGCCGTCCAGTGGTCCAGTACTCTATGTTGATGGTCAAAACTGATGACAATGATTTTGCACGAGTGGATGCAGAGCATTTGGCCCCTGACTCCCCCCTCCCCCCCCCCACCCTCCATCGAAGCATAACTTTTCTATGGTTCATGGCATTCGTGACAATATAATAATAAGCCCCAAAAATATAAAAATGTTTAATAAATCAGTTTTGTATATTGTAAGTCGTTCCCATACAATAAAAAATATTCCTCATTCTAAAAATTCCTTAATTCATAGAAATTTAATCGCGATACTTAGAAGTATAATTTAATATTTTTGATCAAAATAGAACTAGAAGCACGCGTGCGAACCGCATGTTCAAGACCCTAAATTTGTATTTTACGATATGTAAAATGAAGTATTTGAAAATGCATAATGGCAAATTTTCGAATATTAAAAGTTCTAACTATTTTTGAAATAAATTATTTAAAAATTCATTGGATTAAAAGAAAATTAGGAAAAAATGAGAATAATAAAAAAGTCCTCCAATACTGCGTATTAGAGAACATTTGTTTAGCATTTTAATTTTAAATTCCTTCTAATTTTAACCTCTGAACTGCTGAAGAAAAAAAAGACTTTTTTTAAATTTTATTACTGAATTAAAAAATAAATGACTATTTTTTTAAGTAAAATAAAGAGTCTCAAATAAAGTCGATAGCTTCGAGGCACTTATTCATTTCTAAAGAAAAATTTGTATAATTCTAGAATTGGCGAATATCTGCGAAACTTATAGCTTATGAAAAATATGTAGCAGTGTAATTGAAAGTTATTCCCACAAAAATTTAAAAAAGATAACAATTGAAGAGCACTAACTGTTACATGTCACATATAAATCGTCTATGCGATGTCAGGGTTTTGCACTGTGGGCGCCAAGGTGGCGACGTTTTGCCACTCCCAAGTAAAAATAATTCGTCTTGGCTAAGTATTCGTCTAAGATATAGACAAGACCTCTCAATACCTTCGAGGGTCATCATTAATCTGCTTAGAGGTGCTATTCTTGAGTTTACTCGATGGTTTTTCATATTAAAAAGTATTCGGTTCGGTTTCGTATACGAAAATTTACGAATACTTTGCAACGAGTAGCTTAGAGGCATTAGAAAATGAAAGTCGTATGCGAAAATGGTATGAAACTATGGTGAAGATAGTGGATGTGCGTGGTAGAAACGAGTATTAAACTGACTTAAAAAAAAAACATTCATATATATGAAAACATGCACATGAGGGAATCTATCACTGGTAAAATTGATACAATTTCCTAAGTATCACACATGAATCCAATTAGTAAAATTAAGTATGTCCGAATTAACCTACAAACGAAGAGTTCGGGGACGTCCGTTAGCATGTTCGCTATCATTTTCTAAATTTTGTAAGATAAAATCTTTATCACACGGAGAGAACTGGTAGAGTATATGCCACTATTCACGTTTATTAAGCTGATTTATAGTAATAGCAACTACTCGTTGGTTCTAAAACACTAAACTGCGTTCTGTTGATTTCACTGAACAGAAGAGTACGAACGCTGACTATTTGTTCAGTAAAATCAACTATACAGGCCTCTGACGCTCCTGAGTTAAACTATAAACTTAACCTCTCTGATCCGCTGAATGTTCAGACCATATAATTCTAATTTGTATATGCTTAAGAATCCATTACTGGTTTTTCAAGCTGCTGACAAATAGTCTCGATAGGCGAATGATTAGGCTCGTTGATTAGCGTGCGTTAGGTTATGCGTTCGAATCCCCCCCCCCCCCTTTGCGTGCAAAATTTTATTTGTTATTAAGGCGTTAAAAATTACGATGTACGAATTAATCATAAGTAGATGCATGTATATCTTGAAAAAAATAATGTATTATGTATAATTATATATTTTTAAGAGTTCTTTTTTATAATTTTAAGCGCGATTTTACTAATCACTAAAGAGTAGCATCTACTGCGCACGCAGTCGCATGTACCATTCTTGTTCAGTAGAACGCACTCATCTTCACAATATTCTACTGAACAGGAATCCGTACGTGCGACTGCGTGCGCAGTAGAAGCTACTCTTAGCGACTAATAGATTCTACTGTCGTAGTAGCCCGTCCATACTTTATTATTCCGTTTAGTAGCTCTAACCCTTGCAAGGGTGGGAGTTACTGACCTTTTTTCTCCGTGCATTGTAGGAAAAAAGCCAAGAGAACCTAACACTGATAAAATCGATATGTTTCCAAGTATCACATGCCCTTAATTTGTTTGCTTCTATAGTTCTGTCAGAAGTATAGAATGCGCGGCAAAATTATGTTTTACGCTTACTTCTGTACTCAGCGATTCATTGGACAATTCACTATTTTTACATATTGGCAACGTCGTACTACACTTCGCATACGGCTTCGTCTTCGAAAGCACTTCGAGTGGCACTCAAGAATAGCTATCGAGCACGACAATTCTTCGTATACGAAACTTTCACTCAAAAATCTTCGCATGTACCAAAGAATTAAATTTTCTATTAAATCTTTCAATTTGAGAACTAAAAATATAAATTTTCTGCAGAAAAGGTGAATGTTCAACTAGAAAATTAATTTACTACCAAAAAGATTAGATTTTTATCAGAAGGTCACGATTTTTACTACAAAAGGTGAAATTTCTGCAGTAAGAGATTATATTTTAAACCAAAAAGATAAATGTTCAATAAAATAGTTGAATTTTAATTTATAAAAATCTCGTTAGTCCAGAAAAAGGAGTTTTAATAAATTTATGGAATTTTCAAGTCAAACAAACGAAATTTCAACAAAACAGTTGATTTTTCAACCAAGAAGTATGACTTTTTAACCAAATTTTTGAATTTTCAAGAAAATAGTTTAATTTGGAACGAAATAATAAATTTTTTAATCCGAAATACTCTTTATACTATTAATTTTTATTTTAAGATATATAACGGATTTTTTAGATTTAAACGATTTTAAAAGTTTTAAGTTATTTTTAAAAATTCCAAAGAATTTTAAGAAATTTCGTTCCAAAATGCATTTTCAAATATTTTATTCTCAATATTTTAAACTTCCCGGGATGTGAACCGCGCGTGAGTTTAGTACTATTTTGAGCAAAAATTTTTAATTAAATTTCTAAGTATCATGATCAAATTACTATTAATTAAGGAATTTTTAGAAGAGGAAATATTCTTCATTGTATGGGAACAACCTAAAATATATTAAATTGATTTATTAAACATTTCTTATGTTTTTCGGACTTTTTTTATATTGCCATGAATGTGTTTTGAACGACCTAAGTATCTTGGAATTGGAACGATAGAAATGATACATGGAAGAGCTGTGCGTCGATTGGGGGGGGGGGGGGCGGGAATCAGAGTGTTTTGCATTGATTCGTGATTTTGCAAGTCGGCCATCTTGAAAAGGTAACTTACAGAAGTTTTCTACTGTTTTCGACATATATTACGCCAAAAACGTATTATCAGGCTTAGCATTGGACGTTAGGAACACAAAAAATCAAGACTATTCATTTGTAGAATTTACAATTAACCCACCATTTCACAAAAATATTGATCTTACTTCCCATAAATCTTCTGAACATCAATTTTAATTAGTTGTGTATTATTTTTTCGCTTTTTCACTATTTCTTCCTTCCGTAAAAATCAGACAAGCAGGTGTCGTGAAAATGTATCTTGCATCTTTGTTGGTGCTTATCATAGAGTACTAAATTATGTTGGCAGCGCCATTGAGTGGCGAAATTTTTGAACGACCGGGTGAGTCGTTGTGCTGTGTTGTGCAGTTACCATAAAGAACAGTGCAAATATTTTAGGGGGTTTACTCCAAAAAACCAGGTCAATAACAATTTATTGCATGGTAGGTTGCTAGAACTACTGAGCAAAAAAATGTGAAAATGCAAATTTATTGTTTTCCGGGACACAGGTGGCAAAAAGAGCGTAAAAGAGTGTGATTATGTGGTCATCGAATAGTATAAAAGCTTCTAATGTGTCTCCTAAGGGTTTACATTTTCCTAGTACATTCTTCCCTATTCCTTTACAACCCCCCCCCCACACACACCTTAAAATTTTTCGTTGGCCATATACCATTCAAAATTTGTTATAATAATTTATAAAACTTATAATAATTAATAATCATAATATTTATAATAATTAGTACTATTGACAATAATAATAATAATAATAATAATAATAATAATAAATACTTACAGCATAATCGCAGGAGGCTTTAAGAATCGTCTTAAATTAACTTATGACATCCTGATCTCATCAGTCACTTGACTTAGTCCGTGGCCATGATGTATAACTGAGTTCACCCCGTAAACAGTTTTAAATAACATAATAATAATAATAAAAATGTTCAAAAATTACACTCACAAATAGAAAGTATAAAGAAGCATAATATCTTAAAGGAAAGATGTATGTCTTGCTTTTAGTTGATCGACTTTTTTAAGTAAGTTTGTAATCTCCGAATTTTCTGAAATTGCACGTTCAAATGAAAATGACCTTTCACCCGAGGATACAGATACAGACAGAGTTAAATGATTCGTAAACGTAGACAAAAGTTTGGGAACGCCAGATGAAATCACATTTGACCACAAAATTTAACATTTCAAGGGGTTTCATGTTTTCTTCGAATATATCTCTTAATAAGCATATTCCATCATGAAACACTCTATGATCTACGTCAGATTCATTAGTCTTATTATGAGAGAATTTCAATTGCACATCTGTACATCGCTGTAATAATTCTTCTTTGGCAATATCTTTTAATATGGAACTACTGTCGAGGAAGCTAAATATTTTATCAAGATTATTTAACATCTCAAACCTATCGCTTGAAGCACTAATCGCTACATCTAGAACAACAAAATAAAAGCTTATTTAGTATTTCAGTTTAGGATCCTGAATGGCTTTATCCTTAGTTTTGTCGATGCGTATATATGTTGTTTTTTGCGTCTTACAGTTGTCACTTCAGGAAACTTTGACTCTGATTCAAGGATATCAGCTAATTCTTCAGGGACATTTATACAATTTTTAAATTCTTCATCATTTCTCATTACAGAAAAATTTAGGCATCGAACTTATGAAGAAATCTATTTTGCAGACTTCAGCTCTACGTTTCAAGACCCCCTGAATCTGAAAATGAAGTGTTTACGATGGAGTCTGTCTGTCTGTTCGTCTGGCTGTCCGTCCGTAAACACTATAACTCTAGAAAAAATGAACGGATGAAACCGATCTTTGGCACACTTTTTTTTAGGTCCTAAAAGAAAAGACGAGCTCGAAAATCGAAAATTAAAATTTTTATCGCACAAAAAATAATGAAAAAACAAAAGTTATATTTTGTGGTAAAACTATGCAGGATACGAAAAAAGTTGAATTGAAAAAAATTGTGATCCAAAAAAAGATCTACATATTCCTTAATAATCATTTCTTGATAGGAGGCGTACTTTTTGTTTTATTCGTGAAAAATAACATTGGAAAGAAAAAAAAGAAAAATTTGTGGAGAAACGATACAAGTTACGAAAAAAATTATTAAACCAAAATTGTTTACCCGCAAAGAAACTACAAATTTTTCATGAATCACTTTTTGATAGGCCACGCAGTTTTGGTTTTAATCAGAAAAATGACATTCAAAATAAAAATGAAAAATTTGTGGAAAATGACAAAAGCTACAAAAACCAATTGTTCGAAAAATGTTTTTTTTTTTTTTTTTTTTTTTTTTTATTGGAAGCTTTCAAATCATTCACAGATTTATTCGCTTTACATTGAATATTGAGCTCATTACGTAAGTACTATACGTTTATAAAGAGAGGTTCAATTTCGTAGAAAACTAATAAATTATATGCGAAGAGAACAATCTTTAAGGAAATTTACAATGTAGGAACATGCAGCAAAATGGGGCTCTTTGATTATTGTTTCTATACTGAATTTTGGTTGCAAGTTGATTCGGGACAGT